>CAJQTV010000308.1:0-193957 GCA_907163055.1 Formica aquilonia x Formica polyctena
GATGCATCGGTGACTCCCGGCAATAGCACGAGCTTGACGACAGGTCGGGTAAGCTCGGAAGTGGAAGTCCGGAGGGTAACTACACGAACTACGCCGTCGTCTCCAGGGTGAAGCTTCGTGATTCGGGAAAGAGGCCATCGGTTCGGCGGAGTGTTTTCAGATCGGAGCAGGCACAGAGCTCCGACCCTCGGCAAGACTTCAGGCTTCAGCCATTTTGGTCGAGAAGCTAGTCCGTTGAGATACTCCTGTGACCACCGCTGCCAAAAGTGCTCTCGCATCCTCTGCAGAAGCTGCCATCGGGTAAGCGTATTCTCTTTTTCAGTTGTTAGCGCTGGCTCAGGAACGGCCAGGAGTGGAGCTCCGATAAGCAGGTGGCCTGGAGTGAGGTCATCCGGATCGTCCCCGACAAGGCATGTAGTGGCCGTGAGTTGAGACAAGCTTCAACTTGTGTAAGGAACGTGCTTATTTCCTTGTAGGTTAAGGTGGTTTCGCCGATAACTCGTCGCAGGTGATGCTTTGTGGATTTCACCGCTGCTTCCCAGAGTCCCCCGAAGTGCGGTGCGGCAGGTGGATTAAAATGCCACTTAATTCCGTGGCTACCTGCTGAGTGAGCGATGCGACGGCCGTCGGCAGACGATGCGCGGAAGAGCTTCCGAAATTCCCGGTCTACTCCGACGAAGTTGGTGCCGCAGTCGGAATAGATGTCCGTGCAGAGGCCCCGACGCGCGGTGAAGCGGCGAAACGCTGCGAGAAATGCTTCAGTGGAGTAATCCGAGACTGCTTCTAGGTGCACGGTCTTGGAACTGAGACAAATAAAAACAGCGATAAAGCCTTTGTAAGATCGATGTCCTCGTCCCTTGCTTGTTCGAATGAGGATCGGTCCTGCGTAATCCACTCCGGTTTCTGAGGAATGGTCGTGCTGGAGTGACGCGTCCCGGCGGAAGGTTGCCCATCGGCGGTTGTGGAGCGACAGCTCGCCACCGAGTGCAGGTTACACACCGGTGCAAAAGCTGCTTCACAACTGTTCGGTCTCGTGGTACCCAGAAGCGCAGGCGGAGTAATCCGAGTGTCAGTTGCACCCCTCCGTGCAGTGTTCGCCGGTGATGTGAATCTACAAGAAGTTTGGTAAGCCAGGACGCGGGTGGAGCTATCATCGGATGCCTCTCGTCGAGTGATAGCATGGCGTGTTTAAGACGTCCTCCCACTCTCAGCACTCCGTTGTCATCTCGGGACGGACTCAGTTTGGCGAGCGGACTGCGGCTGGACACTATGCGGCCAGCTGCAACAGCCGCGACTTCGGCGGGATAATGTGTTTCTTGTACGGTGCGAAGCCACCGAACCAGCGCAGCATCAAGCTCATCCGGTTGTAGAGTGTTACCTCCTGGTGTTCGACTCCTGCGGGCAATGGTGAGTCGCCAATGACAGCACCATGCCGTAACTCGCAGGAGTCGGTGCAGAGATGAACACCTGAGGAGGAACTCAGGCTCAGTGATGACCTCTTTGGCGATGCTGATGTTGACTGCTCTCCTCTCGGGCAGCTCGTCACCTTGGTCCTCACAGTCATTGATTGGCCACGCAGTCCTGTCCTCCCGGAGCCAGGCCGGTCCGGTCCACCACAATGGATGGTTGATCAGTTCGATGGGTGCGATTCCTCTGGAAGCGCAATCGGCTGGATTGTCTCGCCCCGGGACGTGCCGCCATTGAGCCTCCGGAAGCGACAGCTGGATATGAGCCACCCGATTTGCAACATATGTCTTCCAGCGGGAGGCATGTCCTCGGATCCAACATAGGGTGACCCTTGAGTCCGATCATAGGAACGCTGGAGCTGTGGAAAGACTCAAGGTATTGCGGATATGAAGCGTTAGCCCGGTGAGCAGTGATGCCAGAATTGAGACGCGAGCAACATGCAACCGAGGTGGAGGGGATAACACACACAAGCGCAAACAGCGTACGTGTGAGCTCGGCGCTTCGGCTAGCTTCGCATAACAGAAGAGGACAGATGTACTGTTTTCTGTCTCTCTCCTTCCTACCGAGCCGGCAACGATACGGGCGACGGGCGACGAGCGACGGGCGACGGGCGATGTTGCTCGTTTCTCGATTCTTGATGCATGACAGCGTTAAATGTTCTTTTTACAGCCTATTAATGTGTTATATATTAAATGTTTTCTTTCAACCTTCTTCTTTAATATGTTTTAAATTAAATGATTTTTTTACGCTTTTGATAATATATATTTATATCAGAGTTATAAGAGAGAATGCATTATTATATTAAGACAATACTCTGATTTATTTTTTTTTAAATTTATGTATACTGCATATAAAAGTATTCGAGTAAAATACTCGAAGATTGAACATTATATTAAACATTTCATATTCTACATACCGAGAAAAAAAATAATTTGATAGTAAAAAATTTTATTTTATTCGAGAAAGCTATTTATTCGGTGAATTTTAATAACGTTTTTTGTTTATTGTTAAATCTTTAAGTTTCTTAAGTATAATATATTTATTTAGTAAATATAATAAATATTAAAATATATTTTTCTTATCAAAAAACAACATCTAGATTATTAAAAAATATTATTTAAATGAAAAGAAATTATACAAAGATAAAAAATGAATATTGTTAGAACAAATCAAATAATTTTTGTTAATAATATACTGAAAGAATAAAAATATATATATTATGCCAGCACTTTTATATATTTAAATAAAAAAATATGTATTAATTAAAGCAGTATTGTTTTAATGTAATAATGTATTTTCTTATTACTCTGGTATAAATATATAGTATCAAAAGGTTGTAAATATATTTTTAAATTGGAGAAATAATATTTGCAATTGTAAATATATTTACAAAGCATTGGGGTTTAACTTAATAAAATAAATAATAAATTTTGGAAATAGTTACAAATTTCATTTATACAACTCGACATATATAATTTATATGAGAATTAAACTCCTACTTTTTGTGCTTCAAACAAACAGTTTACAAATATTATATCGTGCTGAATTCAATCAGTTTAATATTCTGAATCTTGTGTTGGGCTTATATCAGATATATATAATCAGAAATTAAACTGATTGAACACTACTACGCTTTAAATCTTATATTACTAGCCAAACCTTGCAGACTTTATATTCATTTGTAAAAATGCGAGAAAATACATCATCTAACGAAGAAATTAGTAAATCGCTCACATATTTAAATGAAATGAATTGATTTTTAATAACAAAAAATCGAATTGTCTAAAATACATATTTGATTAAATATTATATATTGATTAGTATTATGTATTTAGGATAGCTTTACATAATGAATGGTGCTTTTCCACACCACCCATGGGGTATCACCAATGGCGCGTTCGGTTTTTTTTAAGTGGACCTTCGCCTGGAACCCTATTATACCACTGTATGTTATATATTATATTGTATCTTTCATTTACAAGTGTGATGTCTTTTATAGACAAGATATTTTTTACACACTTGTTTTTTAAAAATGTGATGTCTTTTACAGACAAGATATTTTTTACACACTTGTTTTTTACAAGTGTGATGTCTTTTACAGACAAGATATTTTTTACACACTTGTATTTTAAAAATGTGATGTTTTTTACAGACAAGATATATATTACATACTTGTTTTTTACAAGTGTGATGTCTTTTAAAGACAAGATACTTTTTATTTTATTTTCAACATTATTATTACATATCATTAACCGATGACGGATCAGCAATGTCATCAATGTCAGCAGCATATAATGTAAGACTGTTCATTTTCTTAGGACAAGTAGAATATAATTTTTCCGATGACATGAGAGATAAATGCTTTTCATTAATCTCCATGTCTAGAACAGTTTGTTTTCTCGTTTTTAGTGCTGATTTTAATACACAAATAGCATTTATACACGCGGGCGAAAGTTTATTTCGTTTTTTTGTTTTTATATCAGATAGAAAAGAAAACATTCTTTCTGGGTCAGCATTTGAATTTGGAAGTGATCTTATAGCATTCAAAAGAGATTTCAGGTTGAGATATTTACGTTTTAAAATTTTTTTCCACATCTCATCAAAGTTTAATTTAGAGAAATGTTCTTTTTCTGCTATTGTAAAATCGAGATGTAAAGCATGCCACTCTTTTTTCTATCTGATATAAAAACAAAAAAACGAAATAAACTTTCGCCCGCGTGTATAAATGCTATTTGTGTATTAAAATCAGCACTATAAACGAGAAAACAAACTGTTCTAGACATGGAGATTAATGAAAAGCATTTATCTCTCATGTCATCGGAAAAATTATATTCTACTTGTCCTAAGAAAATGAACAGTCTTACATTATATGCTGCTGACATTGATGACATTGCTGATCCGTCATCGGTTAATGATATGTAATAATAATGTTGAAAATAAAATAAAAAGTATCTTGTCTTTAAAAGACATCACACTTGTAAAAAAACAAGTGTGTAAAAAATATCTTGTCTGTAAAAGACATCACATTTTTAAAAAACAAGTGTGTAAAAAATATCTTGTCTATAAAAGACATCACACTTGTAAATGAAAGATACAATATAATATATAACATACAGTGGTATAATAGGGTTCCAGGCGAAGGTCCACTTAAAAAAACCGAACGCGCCATTGGTGATACCCCATGGGTGGTGTGGAAAAGCACCATTCATTATGTAAAGCTATCCTAAATACATAATACTAATCAATATATAATATTTAATCAAATATGTATTTTAGACAATTAGATTTTTTGTTATTAAAAATCAATTCATTTCATTTAAATATGTGAGCGATTTACTAATTTTTTCGTTAGATGATGTATTTTCTCGCATTTTTACAAATGAATATAAAGTCTGCAAGGTTTGGCTAGTAATATAAGATTTAAAGCGTAGTAGTGTTCAATCAGTTTAATTTCTGATTATATATCTGATATAAGCTCAACACAAGATTCGGAATATTAAACTGATTGAATTGAGCACGATGAATATTTGTAAACTGTTTGTTTGAAGCACAAAATGTAGGAGTCTAATTCTCATATAAATTATATATCTCGAGTTGTATAAATGAAATTTGTAACTATTTCCAAAATTTATTATTTATTTTATTGAGTTAAATCCCAATACTTTGTAAATATATTTACAATTGCAAATATTATTTCTCCAATTTAAAAATGTATTTACATCCTTTTGATACTATATATTTATACCAGAGTTATAAGAAAATACATTATTACATTAAAACAATACTGGCATAATATATATATATATATATATATATATATATATATATATATTTATTCTTTCAGTATATTATTAACAAAAATTATTTGATTTGTTCTAGCAATATTCATTTTTTATCTTTGTATAATTTCTTTTCATTTAAATAATATTTTTTAATAATCTAGATGTTGTTTTTGATAAGAAAAAATATATTTAATATTTATTATATTTACTAAATAAATATATTTTACTTAAGAAACTTAAAGATTTAAATATAAACAAAAACGTTATTAAAATTCACCGAATAAATAGTTTTCTCGAATAAAATAAAATTTTTTACTATCAAATTATTTTTTTTCTCGGTATGTAGAATATGAAATGTTTAATATAATGTTCAATCTTCGAGTATTTTACTCGAATACTTTTATATGCAGTATACCTAAACAAAAAAAAAATTAATTAAAGCAATATTGTTTTAATGTAATAATGAATTTTCTCTTATAACTCTAATATAAATATATAATATCGAAAGCGTGAGAAATCATTTAATATATAATGTAGGAAGGAAAGTTGGAAAAAACATTAATTATATGACATGAAAAGGCTGTAAAAAAAAACATTTAACGCTCATGTATATCAAGAATCAAGAAGCGAGCAACATCGCCCGTCGCTGTCGCCCATACGCCCGTCGCTATAGTTGCCGGCTCGATAGGAAGAAGAGAGACAGAAAACAGTATATCTGTCCTCTTCTGCTATCCGAAGCTAGCCGAAGCACCGAGCTCACACGTACGCGGTTTGCGCTTGTGTGTGTTATCCCCTCCACCTCGGTTGCATGTTGCTCGCGTCTCAATTCTGGCATCACTGCCGGTGAGTAATGCTGCTGCGCAAAGTTCAAGGCGTGGTAATGACACTTGTTTAACCGGTGCCATCTTGCTTTTTGCAGCCAATAGATGCAGTGACGCTGAGCCGTTGTCCTGGACGCGAAGATACACAGCTGCGGCGTATCCTCGTTTTGATGCGTCTGCGAAGCCGTGGATTTCGATGTTAGCGTCCCTCTCACCGGTTTTCAGCCACCGATCCACGCGTACGTGTTCCAGGATTGGAAGTTCCTCGAAGAAGAGCTTCCAGTGTAGAGACTCCGCCGAAGGTAGCGGTGTGTCCCATTCCAGTCCTTGCAACCACGCTGACTGGATGAAAATCTTTGCTCGTATTACGACGGGGGCGAGCCATCCGAGAGGATCGAAGAGGCGCGCGGTTTCCGAAAGGACGCGCCTCTTTGTGAATTGGGTGATGGTGTGCGGGTGGATAGCGAACGAGAAGTGATCGCTGCGTGGATGCCAGCGAAGGCCCAAAGTACCGTGACTTTTGTCTTCCCAGGAGTGCGATGATTTTTGGAGCTGGTGCTCCTGAGGAATCCCGTGAAGTGCTTCTTGACAGTTTGAGGCCCATTTTCGGAGCGGGAACCCGCCCGCCATGCAGAGTTTGCGGAGCTCCTCTTGCAGAGCGATCGTGTCGAGCACCGTGTCTGCTCCGGTAACGATGTCGTCGACATAGCAATTTTGTCGCAGTGTGCTTGCTCCGCGACGAAATCGTGCATCCTCATCGTCGGCGAGCTGGCGGAGCGTTCGGATGGCTAGCAACGGCGAGCAGGCGAGGCCGTACGTGACTGTGTTGAGACGATACTCTCGGATGACATCAGTGCTGTCCGGACGCCAGAGAATTCGCTGGTAGTCTCTATCAGCTGGGTGTACGAGGATTTGGCGGTACATTTTTTCTACGTCGGCTATCAGTGCAATGCGATGTCGGCGCCAACGGAGCAATAATCAGCGAGTGCGGGCAAGAGGTTTGCCCCAGTTAGTAGCTGCTGGTTTAAAGATTTTTCTGACCCGGCGCTCTGTGAACCGTTAAAGACCACACGAAGCTTTGTTGTGACGCTCGATTCTCGCAGCACTCCGTGATGCGGAAGGTAGCACAAGGCTTCGTTTTCCTGTTCTGGGGAGGCGTTCACCAGCTCCATGTGTTTTAGGTCCTCATATTCCCGCATGAAGGCTCTGTAGAGGTCTCCAAATCCTGCATCCTGGCGGCACTTCCTCTCCATCGCCGTCAAGAGTCGTTCAACTGGTTTGCGAGTGTTGGTTAGCGCCATTGGCGTAGAGAAGAACGGCAGTCTGACGACATACCGTCCTGCTTGTGTGCGCGTATGTGAGCTTACGAAGAGATCCTCGCACTTCTCTTCCTCAGGCGTGAGTCTAACAGGAGCAACAGGCTCCAGCTCTTGCTCCCAAAACCGGTGCACGAGCTTGATCAAGTCGTGATCAGCCGAGCATGTGAAGGAACCGCGGTGATGTTGCAGAGAAGTTGCGTCGCAGCCACCGGAGAGAATTCATCCAAGAGTCGTTTTTTGTGCGATGGGCTCCTGAGGTCTGCCTCTGCGAAGACCTTCCTCGAAGATAGTCGAGCACACTTCGGCTCCGAGAAGCAGCTCATTTTCAAAATAATGTGGATCGGCTAACGGTAGCCCCAAGATGTGGGACCACGGTGCCGTGATTTTCTTCTTCGACGATCCTTGGTAAGCTGAGAGGCGAGGAAGGATGAAGGCGACGGCCGAAAACGTGTTTCCGGTCACGTTGGAGGAGATGCTGACAGTCACCTTACCCCGAGTGGATCCAGAGTGCGAGTTAACAATGCCTATAATCGACACGGTGGTGTGTGCTCGTGGCAGGCGCAGGCGCTGCACCAGGGCCTCCGAAATGATTGACACTTCGGACCCCTGATCAATCAAAACTCGCACTGAGTGCGAATTCCCTCGTCGGTCCTTGACAATTACTCGCGCGGTCGCGACGAGGATGACCTTGCGGTCGTCCGCTTTGCTTACGGCCGAGAGTGTGCTGATTCCAGTACTTTGCGGTGATGCATAAGCATCGTGGAGCATCGAGTGATGCCGAGCTTTGCAGGTCCAGCAGTTTCTTGATGATTGGCATTTTGCAACCGGGTGGTTGCCGAGACAGTTGAAACACAACCTGCTGGATTCAACGATCGCTTTCCTTTCGCTCGCTGATTTGGCCTTGAATTGACTGCATTGCATGAGGGAGTGCCTCTCGCTGCACAACGAACAACGCGACGAGTCGGACTCTTGTCTCGAGAAGTGTGTCTTCGCGAAGCGTGATGAGTCTCCGGAGACCTTTGCGGTGTTCTTTGGCTTCGCGACCTTTAGTGTTAGCATGCGTTTTGTGATGAATTCGAGCAGTGCGTCGTGGCTTGGTGGATCGGAAGAATCGCAGGTCGAGGACTCCCATTCTAACCGACTGCGCGAATCGAACAATTCTACTACTATGTGGTTGAAAAGGTCCATCCCGTGGGTGTTAATGGGTCTCCCGATGCTTTCCTGCCCGTTCACGGCAGTCGTCACGGCGTGATAGATTCGACTGAGTTTCTCGGCAGTCTCTCCCTTCATTTTAGCCACGGCGATAAACGCGGCAAAATTGGAGCGGATTAATTCCTTTTTATTTTCGAAGTGTTTTTTCAAGAGCGCTCACGCGCGGTCATAATTTTCACCGGTGACTGATAACGGACGAATCAAATTTTCAGCTGGCCCTTGGAGGCACGACCGGAGGTAATGAAAACGCTCGATGTTGGATATTGAGGAGTTTTTTCCGATCACTGATAGGAAAAGATCGCGGAACGACGGCCAATCCTCGAACGCGCCCGAAAATTGCGGCAATTTGATCCGAGGCAACGAGGTCTTCAACGATTGGTCGCTGCTCTGTTGCGCGGTCGTTGTCGCCGAAGCCGACGGAGCGGTCTTATAACGTTCAGCATGTTCGGAAAGCTTGCTGCGTTGTTGCACGTAAGTATTTTCAACCGTGTCAAAAAACTCCGTGGCGTATTCACTCTCGGTGTAACTTTCCTTATAGCAGGTGCGAACGAGCTCATGCTGCACCTCGAACTTCGTCCACAAAGAATCCAGGATTCTTATCCAACTCTCGATTGCAGCGAGGTTGATGCCGCCAGCGCCCAACTTCCTCAAATTGTCCATTGACCTGGACATGCGACCGTGAATGTCGCGTTGGCCATTAAACAGAGCGGTCAAGTCCATGCTCATGATGACTGATATAGCCCTTTTTTTGCAGGTGGTCTCAGAAATCTGGATATCGCTCACGAACAAGCGGCTGCCGGCGAGAACTCCGGCTCGAAGGACCATCCACATATTGTTCTTTAACGTTCGGTTGAATCTTTCCACAACCGAGGCTTTCATGACAGAATACGTCGAATAATGATTAATGCTGTGTTTCTTCACGAGTTTCTGTACATTTGCGTTGTAAAATTCTTTTCCTCTGTCGGTTTGAAAATTTTTCGGGCATCTTCCATCGTCTCGAATTATCTTTGCGATCGTATCCGACATCTCGTTTCCACTCTTACTCTTGAGTGGTACAGCCCACGCATACTTGCTCAACACATCGATAACTGTGAGTATGTAGTTGTAGCCTTCGTTGAATCGTGCATATGGACGCATCTCGACCACGTCCGCCTGCCACAGATCGTCGTATCCGCGTACTATGACACGTCTACGTGGGAAATTTTTTCTCGCTGGAACATGCAATTCTTCCACGAGCAGCTGTTTTTCAGAGGTCTTTTGCGATATATTTGACCGAGGCATAATTTGCAATAATGAGATAATTCCTCCACGTATATTCTTTATATATCTTTCTTCTCCTGCGCTGAATTAGATGTAGTCTGCGTGTGAGTTGCATGCCTAAGCATTTTCTGCATCTCATCCATCATTATTTGTAACGCCTGCACATTCGTCTCGAGCGTGATTATTTTCTTCTCAAATTCTTTCAGTCTATCTTCTAAAAGCTTGACACGTATTTCCACGTACTGTTTGTTTGCGGCATCAGTATCATTTTCCGGTTGCGCTACGCGTCGTATCTTGCGCGACCTTGCGTCAAAGCCGGAGGCTGTCTGACACAGAGCGTTATCGCGCACATAATTTCTTAGTAATCCATTCCATTGATAGTATGAATTATTCGGTGTTCCCAACGATAATTCAAATTTATTAATCGACATTTCGATACAAACAATAATGACAGACTGACTCGTCTCGCCGGCGCATAGATTAATTTATAATAAGACCAGCTTTGCAAAGTTCCTCGATAATTGATAATATTTCATTGTCGTGGGCATTGTTGCCGGCTTGACGCAAAGCTTCCAGCAATCGCAAGCGATCTACCAAACTCGTTGGGATCATTCCAATGCACGTAATCGATCTTATTATCGTTTAACGTCATAGCGCGCGGTATGTTTATACCTCTTCCAGTTTTTTCTCCAGGCGCTATTATATTTTTAATAGAGATTAATGGCGCTATTATATTTTTATACTTGTATTCCTTGTTACTTAATACTGGATTACGCATATCATTGCCACGTCTATGCGCATTTGTCGCAAGTAATATATATTTATATTTAATTTTACCATCGTTATTGTATACGTCACCGTCGGTCATTCTCTTGAAAATCAACTCGTAGAGACGAGTGAGTCTCGATTGCGCACATTACCGATCGGACACGACAATATTTCCCGATCGGACACAGACCCAATCGGACACAGGTTCGATTGGACACAATCCCGATCGGACACAGGCTCGATCGGACACAGACCCAATCGGACACAATTCCGATCGGACACATATGGTTGCAATCGGACACAGGCCCAATCGGACACAGGCCCGATCGGACACATACTGTTGCAATCGGACACAGTCCCAATCGGACACAGGCTCGATCGGACACAGACCCAATCGGACACAGGCCCGATCGGACACATATGGTTGCAATCGGACACAGGCCCGATCGGACACAAGTCCGATCGGACACATATGGTTGCAATCGGACACATATGGTTGCAATCGGACACAGGCCCGATCGGACACAGGCCCGATCGGACACAGGCCCGATCGGACACAGGCCCGATCGGACACAGGCCCGATCGGACACAGGCCCGATCGGACACAGGCCCGATCGGACACAGGCCCGATCGGACACAGGCCCGATCGGACACAGGCCCGATTGGACATAAACTTTGTTGGAAATATTTAGTTTCAGTGGAATACGTAATAAATTCAAATATATAATACTTTCAAGCAAATATACAATATAATAAATGGATGCATAATTATAGTAAAAAATATTGTTAAAAAAATTTCATAAGTTTGTGCGCGTAATATTAAAACATTATAATAAATATTTAATAATTATTTATCAGTAGGCAATGTAGAAAAACGCCCTGTTAGAATATCTTTATTAATTATATATAATTTTATTTTTATATATCTGTAATTTACATTTGATATACTGTCTATAATTAATTAATAATTGTATTCTTTCACACTTAAAATTTCACGTATGTCACGGCATCGTGAGATTTTTACGTACAAAAAACAATTATTAATTGTTTACGGTCAGTATATCATACGTAAAACACGGATTTACAACAAAAAAACTATATATAAATAATAAAGATGTTCTAACAGGGCGTTTTTCTACATTGCTTACTGCACACATGACAGATATCTTAACCTCACGTATGTCTCTGTCTTATTATCTCATTATGTGTTTTCAGAATCAAAAATATTTGTAAGTTTATGAGATTGTGCTGTTTCTAAGAAATTATATTGGGTAAGCATTCTTTGCTAACATGAAAGAGCTTGGATACTTTAGCAATATGGGACAAGTTTTGGATGCATGTAATTAGACACATTATAATTAGAAGTGAGTATTTTCTGTTATATCTTTATAGTTTGTAGTAAAGAGTATATATATGCAACATAAGCCTAATAATTTTCTAGTCATTAATCAATCTTTTTTTGTTTACAGTGGAATCATTACTAGAAATAATGCACTTTTGTGACTACGCAACAGATACCAGTGCTGGAATAACTACTGTGCAACTACAATATAAGGTAATGTTTTTAAGTATTGTGTTTTCTGACTGTTCATTAAACCTAAAGGAAGATTGAATTATGATGATGACAATTGTACTGGTAAAATCGCTGTATGAACGAGATCTTAATGTCACGCTGTTTATTAACATTATATCATGTTTATTTTGATTTTAAGCAGGTGAAAGTATTAGGTGAATATTAATTTGCAGGGATTCAATTTGCATCGAATGTCAGGAAGGGATCCATTTATAAAGCATGAGAATCTTTTAAGCGAGAGTTAAATATTATAGTCTCCGCTAATAGAATCTTGTGATTTGTAATGGAATGATCAACGCTTCTTCACTAACTTGCAGTGCCTGTTGATGCATTAATGATTTCAGATTGTTGATGTGTTAGAAGATTGAGTAAACATTTGTATCGCTATACAGTGAGTGAATACATCAGCGAAGACAGTGCTTTGGCATATTATATCCAAATGTGGCATATTGTAATATATAAAAAAAAAATCTTAAAACATTTTGTTCTTAACCGATTTATCAACTTTACAATTACATTGGAGTGTATACATGAACACATTATTTTTCAGAGAAATAATTTTGTATCAATATGATAATTATATTTGTAATAATTATACTTGATGATTTACATGTATGTACTGTCTCACATAATGCATATACATATATTGAAATATGGAATTATTAGAAATATTAGAATAAATATATATTTATATATTTGTAAATCGGTGTATTTCGTATAGTATGCTGTCCGTAAACAATGAAAAATTGTACCGTATTCTTTCGCACCTAAAATTTCACGTATGTCACGGCATCGTAAGATTTCAAGTGCGAAAAAGTATGGTACAATTCATTATTCACCATACGAAATATACCGATATACAAATGCATAAATATCTCTATTCTAATATTTCTAATAAGTCCATATTTCAACATATGTATATGCATTATGTGAGGCAGTACATACATGTAAACCTTCAAGTATAATTAATACAAATATAATTATCATATTGATATAAGATTATTTCTCTGAAAAATAATGTGTTCATATGTACACTGCAATGTAATTGTAAAGTTAATAAATCGGTTAAAAACAAAATGTTATAAGATTTTTCTTTGATGATACAGATAATATACATATAACATGTATAATAATATATATATATATATATTACAATATGCCACATTTGGATATAATATGCCAAAGCACTGTCTTTGCTCGATATATTCACTAACTGAGTAGTGATACAAATGTTTACTCAATCTTCTAACATGTCAACAGTACAAAATCATTATTGCTTCAACAGACACTGCAAATTAGAGTATGAGCGTTAATCAATTCATTACAGATCACAAGATTCTATTAGCGGAGACTATAATATTTAACTCTCACTTAAAAGATTCTCATGCTTTGTAAATGAATTTTTTCCTAACATTCGATGCAAGGGATCTATAGTTTGGAACTTAGTACCCATCTAATACTTTCGCCTGCTTAAAATCAAAATAAACATGATATAAGATTAATAAACAGTGTGACGTTAAAATCTTCTTCGTACAGCAATATTACCAGTATAATTGTCATTATCACAATTCAGTCTTCTGTTAGGTTGAATAGGTAAAAAAACACAATATTGAAAACTACCCAGTAAGCAATTTGATAACAAATTGTTGTCAAATTGGCATCAAATTCGCTCAAAACTTGGTAACAAATCCAGTGCCATCTGTGTCCGCATTAAGCTTGTGTTTTGGTGACAAACCTTGCTGACATAACCTGACAGCAAATTGACGGCAAAAACCGAGCAAAGCTTGACATGATTTGACGTCAAATTGGTGGCAAAAATCGAGCAAGATCTGCGCAGGACAATCTGACAGCAGATTGTCAGCAAAAACCGAACAAATTCTGCAGCTTTTGGCCATTCATATAAAATAGTATATTTAAATGGATTTAAAGTCTCAACCCTAAGTAATAAAATGATGATAAGTTTTGGTCATAAAATGACCATTAGATAATTAGACATCCTAAGTTAGGTCTCATAAGACCCAAAATATATCACATCTACGGGAGACCATTTTCTGACGTTCTTTTGATGGCAAAAATAAGACAAATTACAGTATTGTTATATAAAATCATATATTAATGTTTTAAAATGTATAAGTAAATTTAAATAATTTAATTTACAAAATTAAAGATCTTTTTGGACAGAAATTGTTCGAATAAGTGAAAATCGAACAATTATCTGTCCGATTTGCCAAAAATCAGTTCAATATCTGAATTTCTTGTATAAGAATTGTGTCAAAAATTGAACTGATAGAAATATATATATTATAATATTATTAGCGTTTTGCAGGCTTTATATACACTCATGACAAGAATTTGAATACGGGTATAGATAATGAATAACGCGCCGCATAGCGATAAGCGACTGAACTATTTTATAATACTTTGTAATAAGCTGCAGATTCTGTTCGGTTTTTGCTGCCAATTTGCCATCAGATTGCGCACTCCAGATCTTGCTCAGTTTTTGCTGACAATCTGATGTCAGTCATGTCAGCAAGCTTTGCTCGGTTTCTGCCGCCAATTTGCTGTCTAGTTATGTTAGCAAACTTTGCTTGGTTCTTGCCGGCAATCTGCCAGCTTAATCGGTAATAACAACTCTTGCACCAAATTTATAGCCTTTTTGCTGACAATAATTTGTAGCAAGCACTTGGCAATATCTGTTAGAACAGACGTGGCTGACTGGGTATTATTCCATACTAGTAGTTGCACAATAGTTATCCCAGCACTGGTATATGTATTGCATAGACATAAAAATGCATTATTTCTAGCAAAAATTCCAAATCTATAAATAAAAAAGAAAATTATTAGGCTTATGTTGTATATACATTCTCTTGTATTAAAAACTATGAAAATATAACAATACTCATTTTTAATTACAATGTGTCTTATTACATACATGGACTTGTACCATTGTTAAAGTACAAAACGAAAGAATCTGGCAGTCAAAAATGTTGTTCTGCCCTACGAAACGAGATATTAATTGTTAAATTTGACTTTTCAGATTAGGAAACCTGTGATATTGACGAAATATGGCCATATGTGCATACGTTACTTGCAAAATTGCGCGGGAATATGAAATCGCTTCGTAGGGCAGAGCGACAGTTTTAATTGCCAGATTATTTCATTGCGTACAAAAACGCGTCGAATAAATGTATTTTTATCAAAATTTGAGGTAAGGTCTGTAAACTAAACGTTTATGAATATGTTATTTATTAACATTATATTAAAAATCTGTTTCAGATATAGAAGAACTGAGAGAGACATATCCTATCCATGGTAGTAATTTGCAGAGCAGATGTCATGAAATACTCGAAAAGAATTCATTAACAAAACACGAGATTCTTTTAAGCGAGAGTTCATTATTATTATCTCCGCTATTAGAGTCTTGTGAAATGTTATGAAAACAGCAAAGCCTATCCATTTAACTTTTGATCTTGTTGGGAAATCAGTCATTTGCTGTCAAAGCATAGGTCAAAGCATAAAAAGGATAAACTCTGAACTAGTGCAGCTAATTCAGCTATAAAGAATCTATAAGCTATAAAAACCTCATGTTTGTATAGTGTTATTTATTATCCGTTACAAACGATAAAAATGAAATATAATTTAATGTGTCACGTACAAAAGCATGTATTACATATAGAATTATAATATAGAACTAAAAGCTGAATTATATAATATTTTTACTTATATATGCGTATATACATTTCTTATAAAAATATTCTGCTGGTATAAGCTATAAGTATTGCGATACACATAATTTGATATATATAGCATATATAACTCTTTAAAAGATTGATTTAATAAACTATGCACACATATTATCAAAAATGAAATACAAATGTATCTTCATTTTCCGAATAAGAATTAGTTGAATTGAATAGTCTATACTCTGCAATAACATATCTTAGAAACTTTTAAAAATTATTAAAAATTACACTTATTTTAATTATTATACACAATATACACTTATTTTAATTATTTTAATTACACTTATTTACACTTTATTATTAAACATTACACTTGAAATACTTAAATTAAACATTTTATATATTTCTCTATCAATATCTTTAAAAAAATTACAATCTTAAAAGAAATAATAACAGTATGAGTATCATCAATATTATTAATAGTATAAATCACAGTATCAGTCTTATTGTTAATATGTATATTTATATTATTGTATATTGGAAGAAGAAAGATAAGCTTTGAACTAGATCAGCCAGTTCAGCTATAAAGAATAGACCCATACATTTTTATAGAATTGTTATTATATTATCTGTTATCATAAATATCTGTTATAATTATAATATTTTAACACAACAGTGAACACTCTAACGTTATCTAATGTTACATATTATTACATAATAGCTTATATAATATTAAAAATAAGATTATAAACTAGCTTATATCACATTAGGAATAATTGAAATAATATTCATAAAACAATCGCTATCTAATGTTACATATTATTACACAGAGGTTCATTAAATATTAAGAATAAGATTATAAACTTAGCTTATATCACATTAAAAATAATTGAAATAATATTCATAAAATAATCGCTATCTAATCGCTATCTCTTTTACTTTGAGAACGGGTCTAATTAAGATATAAATGATTGTAACATTTTCTATATATTTTAGGTTCTCGCAGTGATATTGGTTTTATGCGAAGCTTGTACGACAGCTCTTTATGAAGAAATTTAGTCAAAAGTAATAGAATTTGTGCCTAGTCTGCTAATGAACATAAAATTTATCATGACAGATTATAAATGTGCAGCGATGAATGCAATGCAAAAATATTTTCCAAATGCTACTGTACATGGATGCTGGTTCCATCTAAACCAAGTATCTTTTAGTATAATTCACAATTTTTTTTTATTTATAATCAGTAATTATTAATTGCATTATTGGAAAAATTATTAACACTTTCTATTGCAGATTTTACAAAGAAAATGGAATCATTTAGGTTTATGTAATTCTTCGAACATCATATTATCTATGGCAATGACAATACCATTGCTGCCAGAACAATATTTTACTCAAGCTTATCGTATATTATGGAATACTTGTAAAGACAAAAACCCTGACGAATGAGAAGTTAAAGGAATTTTTGAATTATTTTGAAAAAACGTGATTATCGAAAGCTTCAAAAGTAAGTGTGTACAAGTATCCAGTTAGAACAAATAATACAGTTGAAAGTTTCCATAATGTATAATGATAAAAGAAAATTGGATGATCATCATCCAAATGTGTGGATATTTCTAGGTAAATCACAATAAATTATATTAATACTTTTTAACAAAATAATAGAAAAAGAAATTAATAAATAGCCGAAATACTGATATCTGTAGTAAGCTAAATAATTACATTAATTATCTTTTCATAATAAAATAATAAAAAAGGAAAAATTGACATAAATTAATAAATATTATTGTCAAGATATATCTATTTAAATAATACGTAATTAAATTGTATATCTAGTTAAATAATATCTAGTTAATAATACCCACTCGGCATGTAATATTGCTGAAATACTGTAATGTTCGGAAATGGTACAGAAATATTTCATTAATATTTCAATTGTAACTTTGCATCCGAAATATTTCGGAAATGTACCTGTATCATGTTTTTTAAAATATTGCATTTGCAATATTTCTGAAATCTTTCAGAAAGTCCTTTTGTAACTAGTATTGAGATTATAGTTTATTTGCTTACCGCTATGCGGCGCGCTAATCACTATCTATACCCGTATTCAAATTTTTGTCATGAGCGTATATAAAGCCTGCAAAATGCGGTTAATAATATTGTAATTATTTTTACCAGTTTAATTTCTGATGAGATTTCCGTACCGGGAAATTCAGATATTGAACTGATTTTTAGAAAATTGGACAGATAAATGTCCGATTTTCACTTATTCGGACAATTTCTGTCCGAATCAGTGAAAATCGTTCGTTATTATCTGCTTAAAATATAAAACAGAAATTAACTTCCATATAAATAAAATCTTTAATTTTATAAATTAAATTATTTAAATTTATCTATAATATATATCACATTAATGTATATTGTTATATATTATTACTGTAATTGATTTTAGTTTTGCCGTCAAACAAACATCAGAAAATAACGTCTCGTGGATGTGACATATCGACATCATTTTCGGGTCTCATGAGACCTAACTTAGGATATCTAAGTGGTCATTTTGTGACCAAAATTTACCGTCATTATGACGTCAGTTCGCTACTTGGGATATGTTCCAGAAATATTTCAGTAATATTACCGAAATATTGCTGAAATCTTTTAGCAAGATTGCATTTGAAATGATTGCGGACATTGAAACATTGCAGAAATGTTGCAGAAACGTCGTGAAATATTTCTGTAATATTGTTGAAAGGTGTAATATTTCAAATGGAATATTGCAGCAATGTATCAGAAATATTACATGCCGAGTGGGTATCTAGTTAAATTGAACTAATTTTAATTATTAAATAATTTTAGAGAAATTAAAAAATGTTATAATGGATCAAACAATTGATTTGGAACATTTAAAGAATAACAAAGAGGTACGGTCTGTACGATCACGAAAAAGCCTGGAAAGAGATAAAAAAATTCTTCAAGCACAGGCAGATTTAGTTTCTGGAAGGTACAATTGCATTTACTTTTTTTATATGGACATTATTTTAGTACAACAATATTATAATATAATTTAGTACAACGATATTATAATATTATAATATTGTAATATTGTTGTAGTATATATAGTAGCATTTTATAATATTATAATATTTAATATAATATAATATTTTTATAATATTATAATATTATAATATTGTAATATTGTTGTAGTATATATAGTAGCATTTTATAATATTATAATATTTAATGTAATCTAATATTTTTATAATATTATAATATTATAATTTAGTACAACAATATAATAATTTTAATATTGTGTGATATTTCGTAGATTACCTCTTCAACACTTTCTTCGCATATTTATTAACAAATTGGATTATTATTCTTATAATGAAAGTCTTACTGTTCGAGGTAAGTAGATATAAAAAATATAATTATGGCAATACATGCATATTTAAATCTGAATAAAAATTCTGCACCATCTGAAAATATTTTATATGAATCAGCAATGAATGAAACAGAATCGACACAGTGTAATCCTGCAGGATCTGAAAATATTTTAAATGAATCAGTAATGAATGAAACTGATTCTACACAATGTAATTCTGCACCATCTGAAAATATTTTAAATGAATCAGCAATGAATGAAATAGAATTTATACAATGTAATTCTGCAGCATCCGAAAATGGATCAGTAATGAATAAAACTGATTCTACACAATGTAATTCTGCATTATCTGAAAATATTTTATATGAATCAGCAATGAATGAAACAGAATCTACACAATGTAATTTTGCAGCATCCGAAAATATTTTAAATGGATCAGTAATGAATGAAACTGATTCTATACAATGTAATTCTGCACCATCTGAAAATATTTTATATGAATCAGCAATGAACGAAACAGAATCTACACGATGTAATTCTGCAGGATCTGAAAATATTTTAAATGAATCAGCAATGAATGAAACAGAATTTACACAATGTAATTCTGCACCACCTGAAAATATTTTATATGAATCAGCAATGAATGAAATGGAATTTATACAATGTAATTCTGCAGCATCCGAAAATATTTTAAATGGATCAGTAATGAATGAAACTGATTCTACACAATGTAATTCTGCACCATCTGAAAATATTTTATATGAATCAGCAATGAACGTAACAGAATCTACACAATGTAATTTTGCAGCATCTAAAAATATTTTAAAGAAATCAGCAATGAATGAAACAGATTCTACACAATGTGAAAATATGGCGACGGAAAAGATTTGCTTTATTACAGAAATATTAGAACCTAAGATAAAATTACACAGACTTTCTGAGAAAGATATTATAAAAGAAAGAAACCGTCAAGTGCTTAAATCAATTGAAAATTTCGATATAAAATGTAAGATTTTTCGTACAATATATATATACAGGGTGGTCCTCGCAACGGTCGCCACGATTTTTAAGGCACTTACAATAATCTGACATAAAAAAGTCATAAACAGAAATTTATCAGTTTCTAACTGGCAACAAATTGCAATAATAAAAATTGACCAAACATTTTTTTTCCATAAAAAAGCAAGGTCACCTTCAATTTTTTAAATGGAACTGCCTACTTTTTATTGCATATTCTTGTAGCTTATCTCGAGAGCTTTTCAAAACACTATAATAAAGTATTTTTTCATTAAGTACTTTTTGAGTTATTTTATATTATATTCTGACATATTTTGATATAAAAAATAAAATATCTCGTAAAATATTTAGTTTTCGATAATCTTACCGTAATACTTTTATGTACAGAATAATGAGACAAATCAATTAGTAAAAAAAAAAAATTGTTTTTAAGAAAAAGTATGTAATTATTTATAATGTATTTTTTTAAACAATTATTCGTTTTTTTTAAAACTAATTAATTTGTCTCATTATTCTGTACATAAAAGTGTTACGGTAAGATTATCGAAAACTAAATATTTTACGAGATATTTTAATTTTTATATCAAAATATGTCAGATTAAAATATAAAATAACTCAAAAAGTACTTAATGAAAAAATACTTTATTATAATGTTTTGAAAAGCTCTCGAGATAAGCTACAAGAATATGCAATAAAAAGTAGGCAGTTCCATTTAAAAAATTGAAGGTGACCTTGCTTTTTTATGGAAAAAAAATGTTTGGTCAATTTTTATTATTGCAATTTGTTGCCGGTTAGAAACTGATAAATTTCTGTTTATGACTTTTTTATGTCAGATTATTGTAAGTGCCTTAAAAATCGTGGCGACCGTTACGAGGACCACCCTGTATATCTCACATCTATATGAAGAATGAAAAAATTCAAATATTTTCTTTCCATAGCAAAAGGATCAACAGAGCAACAATCTAAACGCAACTATTTTTCAGTTTGTAAAACAATGGACAAAAGAGTTAAATTGAGAATCAAGAAGACTTCAAGAAAACTTCAAAGAAACGTCAAGAAAACTTCGGAAGATAAACACTAATAGTTTATGTAAGAAAACAAATGTAATTTTAATCTTAATTTTACATTTACATTACTTTTAGTTTATATTAATTCATAAAATTGCAATGTTATCAAAAACACGTTAAATAGCAGATAAAAAGTAATATATATATATATATTTTTTATTTTAGATTTCATCGTAAGCATAAATCTGAAAATTATGAATATTGATACGAAAGCATGTTGAATATTCCCAAAAATTTTTTATTTATCTAATTATATTAGTTATATTCTTCACTATATCTTCACACATATATATATATATATATATATATATATATATATATATATATACAGGGTGTCCCAAAGCACCCTTGACAACGCTCGTGAGCACGTAGAGCACAGTAAACTGAACAGAAAAGTCCTGTACCATTTTTTTCTATAACGCTTAATAAAGGAGTTATTATTGAGTAAAGTCTGGTCAATCAGCGCCGACTTTTAGCCGGACGCACGTCAGTGACCCGCCCGTCTGTTAGTGTGTGTCGCCGTAGCGACGGAGCGCTCACGCACACTACCAGGCGCGCGGCTAAAGGTCGGCGCTGATTGGCCAGACTTTACTCAATAATAACTCCTTTATTAAGCGTTATAGAAAAAAATGGTACAGGACCTTTCTGTTCAGTTTGCTGTGCTCTACCTGCTCACAAGCGTTGTCAAGGGTGCTTTGGGACACCCTGTATATATATATATATATATATATATATATATATATATATATATATATATATATATATATATATATATATATATATATATATATATATATATATATATATATATATATATATCAGTTTTATAAAAATATGTGTGTGTATAAATTCGCACGTCATACAACAGCAAACAATGAAAGACCGAAAGGAACATGTATTATATGTTTAAATTCGAAAGCAAATCAAATAATCATACTATGCAGTCACATGTGTAGGTGTGCCGTTTGTGTTCGCACTCTTACATATATATACGACAAAAATGTCCTTTTTGCAAAGGACAAATGGAAAATATTGTTCGAATCATTCCGTCATAAATTAAACATTTTTTAATTTACTTAAGAGGATGCCGGATTACCGACAGAACGCGAATATTAGTAGGCTTGCAGAATCTTTTTGTTGATTAAAGATATCAACAAATCCTTTTCCACAATTAAGGTACACATAATAGTGGAGTGCATTGTTTAACATTTCATATGAAAAGTTAAAAAAAATGAGAAAATTAAAGCGAGCCTCGCGAGCGAAACTTCGGAAGTCTTTCATGTTAGCTATCTCGCTTGCTCCTCATTCGTTCTCTCTCTCTCTTTCTCTACTCGTTTATTATTGTATTCTTTTATTTCCATTATTATATTCTTTTATTTGCTCAACTTTTATTCTTTCTATTCTCGTCTCCCTACATGAAAATAAATAAATTTATTTATTTATTTATATTTTATAAAGCATAAATGAGATACACAACAATAAGTTATTTTCTTTTTCTATTTAACTATAATTAAATACAACACATGTACATACAAAAATATACATAATTAAATACTTTTTCTCTTTATAAGATACACAATATCTCATTTATACTCTATAAAATAAAGATGAATAAATTAATGATTAAATTAATAATTATTATTATGTAGGAAGACGAGAATAAAAAGAATAAAAGTCTAGTAGTAATAAATAAGAGAATATAATAATAAGAAAGAAAGAATACAATAAAGAACGAACAGAGAAAGAGAAAGAGAGAGAGAGAGAGAGCAGCGTGAATGAACGTGTAAACAAATATGCGAGGAGCATGATATATATATATATATATATATATATATATATATATATATACATATAATCTTTATGACAATTTATTATTATTTATAGTTATATTTAGTAATTTATAAATGAGAAAAGAAAATTTGATATATTTTATCCTCTTATGTTACCAAACATTTGCATATTTATATAAGCTTGCCTATATTTATAGAAAATAAACTTTTTCCTAAGCAACAATTTAGAAATTTAATTTTTGTCGTAAAATATTTATAAATAATGGTTTTATGTATCGAATTAATTTTAATCAATATGAAAATAATTTTTTTATTTGGTTAGAGAATATTTGTTTATAAAGATGCGCATTTGTTTTTATTATTACGCGATATTTGTAGCATGCATGTATGTAAGTATATATGTATGTATCGGGGAATAAGTCGACTGTACCATGCACACACACATGCAGGCAGGCACACGCGATCATATCAGTGCGCGGCAGATACTCAGTTTCAGTCGCGCGTGTTGTGTACATACGCGTAACAAGAGATTACCGCAAAAGTACGCTCAACTGTTATAACGCGTTATAACGCGTTGAATTTAAAAAACGAGTGTTGTGTTTTTATAGTGTGGTTTTAATAGTGTCCACATAATGGGACAAAAATATTCGAAAATTTTCGAGAGATGCTTGCCCCTCTTTGCCCGCACTCTTTCTTTAAAAAGAATAAGAGTCAAAAGATCAGTATATTTATATACCATAATTTTAGAAGGAATTGTTTTAATGTATACTATATACTAATATGTTGCTAGATATTATTTAATTTTATTTCCGTGCAGTCTACACAAAAATATAAATATGATAATGTAATATTATATAAAAATATATCCCAAATTTTTTTTTTTTTGGTTATATCTTTAAAACAATTCCTAAATAGAAAACAACATAAAGACTTTTGTATAAAAAATTATAACATAAATTTGATCTTCAAATAGAATTTAGAATGACTACTCTATACACATAAACATACACATTATATATGATGCACATAGTATTTAATACTCATATAGTATTTTTGTTATAAATAAATGGACAGATATGGGCAAAAAAAGAAAGAGGAAGAGAGAGAGAGAGAGAGAGAATAGGAATTAGTAAGCGAGGGAATGGCTGTAAAACGATATATCAATTGATAATTGATATCAGTCACTAAACATTAGTGAGCATAAAGTATTGCTACGGAGAAAGATATAACTATTTCCTTTTTTTTCTTACTTTTGGCATTTGTACACACTTGCTCAGTTACACTCATATCTTCTTTCTCTCTTTGCCCATTCTTCTCTGTCCATCTCTTTCTTATCCGAGCATACTATATGTGTGTTATATATTATCTGTGTGTATATGTAATAGTAACTTTAAATTTATTAAAATATCATTAATCTCTTGCTTATTTGTATATTTCACTGAAAATTGATTATATTTATTTTGCAATAGTAGTTGTGTCACAGTAGTTAGTTAGCCAGAGGCGATCAATTCGTGAGCTGGTTGTTTTAAGAAATATTTCACACTAGATGCGATTTGAATGTGTGCTCTGGTTATTAAAAAAATAACATTTTGTCCCAGAGGCAATTTTTATTCGTGTGTTGGTTGGTTTAAAAAATATTTTATTCCAGAGGCGGTTTGCATGTGCGCTCTGGTTATTAAAAAAATATTTTATCCCAGAGGCGATTTTTATTCGTGTGCTGGTTGTTTTAAAAAATATTTTATTCCAGAACCGGTTTGCATGTGCGCTCTGGTTATTAAAAAAATATTTTATCCCAGAGGCGATTTTTATTCGTGTACTGGTTGCTTTAGAAAATATTTCATATCATATGCGGTTGTGCATGAATATTCTGGTTATTAAAAAACAGTTATTCTAGAAGAAATTTAAAGAAACTTCCGTTTTTGAAAGACTAAATCTTGTATTCATTCATATGATTGCAACCAATCATATATAGTAATAAAAGCTTACAAATTATTGGAAGGAATTATTATTGTGATTACTGGCGATGTATTTTTTCTTTTTTTGATGGCACCAAATTTCGCGTATATAATAGTCTATCAGGCTGTGTATATACAAGTTGGTAGCTAAAGAGAAAAAATATATACATCTTCGTTATTAGGAAGCAATCCTTATGAGAGAAAATACTCCAAGGATGTAAAGAGTATGAGGAAACGGTCTTGTAATATTATAGCAAGCAATAAACTGCTACCTTTTTTAAAATGGTAAGAAATTATGATTAAAAAAAATCTATCCTGATACTCGTAACAATATTGGCCAGAAAAAAGATGTCTCAATCTCGCTTGCAAATTATAATCGCAGATATGAAAATAATAAATAAAATATTTTGGTTGCGTTCTCACGAAAATGGGCGATGGAGGAGCCCTTTCTATATTATAAATATTCAAAATATTGTAACAATCATAAAATTTTGTTGCAATGTTTTGCGGACAAAGAATTTATGTGTTTGCATTTATAAATATTTATATTAATATTTATATAAATGTAAATTTTAATATGTGCATACTTATGTCATAAGAATATATGAACATTCACATTTATAGTGAAGAAGTTTATATATTACTTATTAGTCCTCAATCATATCGATTATACCGATATACTGTCGATGATAAAGATTTATCATCGTATTCAAAATTATATGTATAATATATTTACATCCATATATAATATATTTTAGTTCAATTTTCTCGAACTGTACTGCATAAATTGTAACCCAGCAAACCAAGATATGATTGTTATACACATATAACATGTACATAATAAGTGCACATGTTACATCTATGTTATATAGCAGATATATTCGATGTTTGCTGGGTGTATGTATCATATATATATATGCCATATAACATAGATGTAACATATATATATATATGTTACATCTATATGATGTATATATGTATATATCTACATTATGATAAAATCAAAAGAGATAATATGAGCAATATTATAGATTTGTATTCAAAATATGTACGCGACACAAACAGATATCTGTGTAAAGTCGTTGCTTTTACGAGACGATAGAACAGAAATAGAGTAGAAATCCAACATATTTTCTGTTTCTACATATTTAACACAATGCGAAAAGCTTGTATTTTATTGCTCTTTCCAAAGTATGCACATATCCTTGACAATTACTCTACATAATGATATCGGTAATGTAACTATAAAGCGTTGGTAATATACCGACACTTTTAGTTACGTTTAGATGAGGGCGCTAACCTGTCGGAGTTTGCCCGTCGCTCCGGCATCCTCTTAAGAACTAATCACGCGCGCATCTCTTCTCAACTTTATTGTAAGTAATAAAATTCCTATCACATTAAAATTATATATTTAATTATATAAACAAACATTGTTTAACAGATTCGGAAAATTGATATTTTAATAATTACTTTGATATTTTAATAATTACTAAAAAGAGTAAATTTATTTTTTTATGCATAAGAAAAAGATGATTTAATTTAATTTTATGAGTATTATTCCAATATTTTCTCATATGATGTAAGCTAATCTTTTTCTTAATATTATATAAGCCACTATATAATAATGTGTAACATTAGATAGCGATTATTTTATGAATATTATTTCAATTATTCCTAATGTGATATAAGCTAAGTTTATAATCTTATTCTTAATATTTAATGAACCTCTGTGTAATAATATGTAATATTAGATAGCGATTGTTTTATGAATATTATTTCAATTATTCCTAATGTGATATAAGCTAAGTTTATAATCTTATTCTTAATATTTAATGAACCTCTGTGTAATAATATGTAACATTAGATAGCGATTGTTTTATGAATATTATTTCAATTATTCCTGATGTGATATAAGCTAGTTTATAATCTTATTCTTAATATTATATAAGCTATTATGTAATAATATGTAACATTAGATAACGTTAGAGTGTTCACTGTTGTGTTAAAATATTATAATTATAACAGATATTTATGATAACAGATAATATAATAACAATTCTATAAAAATGTATGGGTCTGTTCTTTATAGCTGAACTGGCTGATCTAGTTCAGAGCTTATCTTTCTTCTTCCAATATACAATAATATAAATATACATATTAACAATGAGACTGATACTGTGATTTATACTATTAATAATATTGATGATGCTGATACTGTTATTATTTTTTTTAAGATTGTAATTTTTTTAAGATAATGATAGAGAAATATACAAAATGTTTAATTTAATGTATTTCAAGTGTAATGTTTAATAATAAAGTGTAAATAAGTGTAATTAAAATAATTAAAATAAGTGTATATTGTGTATAATAATTAAAATAAGTGTAATTTTTAATAATTTTTAAAAGTTTCTAAGATATGTTATTGCAGAGTATAGACTATTCAATTCAACTAATTCTTATTCGGAAAATGAAGATACATTTGTATTTCATTTTTGATAATATGTGTGCATAGTTTATTAAATCAATCTTTTAAAGAGTTATATATGCTATATATATCAAATTATGTGTATCGCAATACTTATAGCTTATACCAGCAGAATATTTTTATAAGAAATGTATATACGCATATATAAGTAAAAATATTATATAATTCAGCTTTTAGTTCTATATTATAATTCTATATGTAATACATGCTTTTGTACTTGACACATTAAATTATATTTCATTTTTATCGTTTGTAACGGATAATAAATAACACTATACAAACATGAGGTTTTTATAGCTTATAGATTCTTTATAGCTGAATTAGCTGCACTAGTTGAGTTTATCCTTTTTATGCTTTGACCTATGCTTTGACAGCAAATGACTGATTTCCCAACAAGATCAAAAGTTAAATAGATGGGCTTTGTTGTTTTCATAACATTTCACAAGACTCTAATAGCGGAGATAATAATAATGAACTCTCGCTTAAAAGAATCTCGTGTTTTGTTAATGAATTCTTTTCGAGTGTTTCATGACAAATCTGCTCTGCAAATTACTATTGTAACGGGTGTAGTTTTTATGAGCTCGCGGATTCGCTCGGTCGTGATCAGGGATCGTAGAAAGTAGTGAGACACACGATGTAAGTAAAATATAAAGGAATGTTAATTTATTTGGCTTCTATCGGCGCGGAATAATAATACAGAAATGCCTCCGCGGAGCGGGTGCGCGGTGTATAGTAAGTCGTTACTGACGGGGCGCGGCTGTTATGGATTGCGCAATTTTGACAATGAGATGCGGTGTAGTATACGCAAAGCGGATATAAACACGCCAGGTAGGCGGCGCGGGGCGCGTGGTCGGTTTGTTGTGACGGCGCGTGCTTCACAAAAACGTGTGAATCGGTTTAAATCGCCGAGACTGTTTCTTATGCGTCTACGGCCCGCGGTACTGTTTATGTCGCGTATTCCCAGATGTTATGGGACGCGTGCGATATCGAGAAATCTCGAACGGGCAGCGAACTCGCGGTCCCTTATTCGCACGCGGAGTACGGATTGACCACTGGAATTGAAAAAACTCGACGGGGTGGCGAACTCGCCGGCCCACGGTCTGTATGGTCGGGTCGGTCGGAAATTAGACCGTTTCTCGAGAACTCTCGAGAGAAGCGGTCGCGGATTGCGAAGGATCGCAAAGCGGTTCGGAAGCCGAGAATACTCGGCGGAGGCTGCGGACTCGTCAACCTCACGTTCCGTCGTGTCACGTTGCGTATTGATTCGGATCGGATCAGGAAAGTCTCGAGCGTACAGCTCGAGCGGATTCAGATTCGGTGCGATTCTGGTGCCGGGATCTAAAAAGGCTGCCGTAATATACCCGAGCGTCTAACGGTAACCGCGTCGTTCGCCCCCGGGTGGGGATAATGACGTGTTGTTTTTCGGCAGGTAATTATCGGTAACACGTCACCTCCCCTGGGCGAAACGGCGCGGCGTTTCGGCGGGTGGCTCTCGGGCGTTCACGGTAGCGCTCGGCGG
Organism: Formica aquilonia x Formica polyctena; assembly: GCA_907163055.1. NCBI lineage: Eukaryota > Metazoa > Arthropoda > Insecta > Hymenoptera > Formicidae > Formica > Formica aquilonia x Formica polyctena. The sequence goes on from CAJQTV010000308.1 coordinate 29,098, forward strand.
TATTCGGCTTTCCGTATATCGGCGGCCGTATAACGGCTGTACGGTTATTTATCGCAACGGTATTTAGCGTTTAAAAATGGGCGCTCGGCGCCTCTGCCCCTGCCCGGCTGATGTTCGCCGGGCGGCAGACTTCCGGCGGTCTACTGCCGGGTAACAATGGGGGGTGCATTGTTACATCACCCCCCGCCTACAGTGCCTGAATTTTGAGGCACTCGCTCGCTCTACTCAAGTTTTCGGCGGTAGTGCAGCTTTCCGGCGCTGTCGAACCGCAAAGTCCATCGTCCTTGCGGCATCCGGACTTTATATCGCCGGGACACGTGTACCGCAAAATGCGGGATCGGCGCTATCAGTCCCGGCTCAAGCTCCACCATGATCGGAGGTAGCGGCGCGGGCCCTATCGGGACCAGGATTTCGGGGCATGGGGGGGCGGGTGGTGTTTCCCCCCGTTGCTCGGTCCTCTGGTTCTGGCTCCTGGCCCGATGGCGACCTTGGTCGCTTGGCTGGCGGCCTCATCGGTTCCGGCGTCGTTCGGCGCCGGATGCAGGCGGTTAGCGGCAGCGGCGGTGTGGCCAACATGGTCAGCTTCCGCTGGTTCGTCCTGTCGGACCGCTGGATGGCGGTGCCGACTTTCGGCGGCCGTTTTGGTGGTGGCGGCCGTGAGATTGGCGGTGCTTCCTGCACGCCTGGGCCGTATGGCGGCTCGGGCTCTCCCAAAATCTCGTTGATTGCTTTCAATATATCTTGCTCGATGCTCATATTGAACGCTTCTGAGCTCGTGATCTTTTCTGGCTGTTCTCTTTTCCTCGGATTTCTGCTTTTTAATCCGTGGTGGGGTTGTTTTCCTCGACGTCCTCTTCGTCTTCCCTGTCATTGTTTTCGTCAATATTGTTGTTATTGTCTTCCGGATCCTCTGTTTCATCGTTGTTGTCGTCGATATTATTGTTTTTATTTTCGCCGGGAGCTGGTTTCAGGTCTTGGATGTGTATATGGCAATACCATTTCCCGCGTTTGCTCCGGAGATCGACGATTACCGGCGAAATAAACCGACGTACTTCTAGCGGCCCGATGAACTTTGGCGCGAGTTTTGCATTAAATGCGTTTGCTCTGTTGGATAGCGGGTAGTTTCGCTTCCAAACATATTCGCCTAGCTTTGGTCGCCATTCTCGCCGTCGTAGGTCGTAATATCGTTGTTGTCTCTGGAATCCTCTGGCCAAGTTGATTCTGACGACTTCCTCGGCGTCCTGTAATCGTTGGCGGATGATGTCTGGTTCCGGGGCCTCCATAGGTGTTGGGAGGACGGGGGCGGGTAGTACTAATTCGCGACCGTGATTTACATATGCTGGCGTGTATCCGGTGGCGTCGTGCGTGGCGGTGTTGTACGCGAAATGTAGCGCAGGGATCTGTTCGTCCCATTCGCGATGGTCGCGATCGACGTATTGCGCTATCATCGTTTTTATCGTTCGGTTCGTACGCTCCACCGGGTTACAATGTAGGGCGCGGACGAGTGCGGTGCGGTGTTCTACGTTGAAGGATCTAAGCCTTTTGGTTAGCGGTGCGGATTTGAACTGCGTCCCGTTGTCGGATATAATAATATCGGGACGGGCGTGTCGCAGTATTATGCGCTCCGTGATCTCGCGCGTTACGGCTGGTGCCGTGGCTTTCCTTAATGGCGAGAGTTCTACCCATTTTGAAAAACAGTCTTGCATGACCAACAGCCACACGTGACCGCGGCGCGATAGTGGAAGCGGGCCTACAAGGTCGAATGTGACATGTTCCCACGGTCGTGTGACGTTGGTCACATGCATATTTCCGGCCGGTTTCTGTTGCAACGGTTTATGTGCCAGGAATTTTTGGCACTGTCGTACGTATCTGGTGATTTCGCGGAACATTCCGGGCCAGTAGAACTTCTCGGCGATGCGGGCGATAGTTTTCGCGACCCCCCCGTGTCCGGCCGTGGGAGCATCGTGGTACTGTCGGAGGATCTCTTCCCGTTGTTTGCGGGGCACGCACAGTTTCCACTGTTCGTCGGCGGCTGTTTCTTTAAAATCTAAACTGTGGAGGAGATGTCGATAAAGCCCGTTGTTCGTGCTTCGGTAGTCCGGGTGCGCGGCAGGATCGCGCCGGATTTTGTTTATCAATCGATTGTACCAGCGGCAACGTATCGCTTGCATTGCGTTTACCTCCGGTTTTCTCGAGAGCGCGTCGGCTACGCGGTTTAGCGCTCCTCTTCGGTACTTGATCTCGTAATCGAATTGCTGGAGCTCGAATAGCCAGCGGGCGAGTCGGCCAGTCGGAGTTTCCAGTTTTTGCAACCATCGTAAGGACTGATGGTCCGTGATGACGGTGAAGGCGTATCCTTCTAAATAATTTCGCATTTTCCGTATGCCCCAGACAACCGCGAGACACTCGAGCTCCGTGGCGCTATAATTTCTCTCGGCGCTGGATAGTGTGCGACTTGCGTAGGCGATGGCGCGTTCGCCGTCCTCGTGATATTGCGTGAGGACGGCTCCGAGCCCGCTGGTACTCGCGTCTGTTTGTAAGAAAAACCGGCGGTTAAAATCCGGGCATACAAGTACGAGCGCGGTGGTTAACGCGTGTTTTAGCTGTCGAAACGCGGCGGCTTCCTCTTCCCCCCACGCCCAGCTAGCGTTCTTTTTGGTTAATTGTGTAAGGGGTGCGGCTAGCGTTGAGAAATTTTGTATGAATCGTCAATACCACGATGCCATCCCGAGGAATTGTCGGATTTGTTTTACCGAGCGGGGTTCGGCCCAATTTGCGACCGCGCTGACCTTTTCGGGGTCCGTATGGATTCCGGTACGGTCGACAACGTGCCCTAGGTATTTTAGGTTGTCGACGCAAAATCGACATTTGTCGGGGTTTAACCGTAGGCGGGCTTGACGGAGGCGACGGAATACTTCGGCGAGCAAGTCTAAATGTTCGTCGAACGTGCGGCTGATGATAATGATATCGTCTAGGTATACGAAAACGTTTGGTTCGAGCGCGGGGCCGATGACGGTATCGAGCAGGCGCTGGAATGTCGCTGGGGCGGAGTGCAGTCGGAAAGGCATCACCCGGAATTGCATTAAGCCTTTTCCCGGTACTGTGAATGCCGTTATTGGTCGGCTTTCTGGCGCAAGGGTTACTTGCCAGTACCCACTTTTTAAATCGAGCGTCGTGAGATAGCGAGCGCCGCATAGTTTGTCCAATGTAGCGGTGACTTGCGGTAGCGGATAAGCGTCTTTCTCGGTAACTTCATTGACTTTCCGGAAGTCAATGCAGAACCGGTGCTTCCCGTCTTTCTTCTTGACGACCACGATCGGCGAGCTCCACGCGCTTCGGGATGGCTCGATTACTCCGGCTTTCTCCATCTCCTCAACTTCTGCGTCGATGATGGTTTGCATGGCCGGGTTGCGAACCTATGTGAAGTTGGCACCCCACTTTTAATAAATAAAGTTTTCAATACAGAAAATGATAGTATTTCGTTTGTAGTAAAAATATTTTCGTTTGTAGTTCGACCCATAAATAAACAAAAAATTTTTTAAAAATGACTGTCACCCGACTTTAAGATATCTCAAATTCGCTTTCGCCATGTGTTTTAGAATCGTTTGTAGTTGTTTGTAGTGATTTTGCTTTCGTTTGTAGTTGAATAGTTTAAAAGTTACAACGTATTTGCGATAAACAAATAACGTAACTTTGTCAATTTTAAAGATATCTCAAATCCGCTTTTCGCCATGTGTTTTAGAATCGTTTGTAGTTGTTTGTAGTTATTTTGCTTTCGTTTGTAGTTGAATAGTTTAAAAGTTACAACGTATTTGCGATAAACAAATAACGTAACTTTGTCAATTTTAAAGATATCTCAAATCCGCTTTCGCCATGTGTTTTAGAATCGTTTGTAGTTGGTTTTGTAGTGATTTTGCTTTCGTTTGTAGTTGAATAGTTTAAAAGTTACAACATATTTGCAATAAACAAATAACGTAACTTTGTCAATTTTAAAGATATCTCAAATCCGCTTTCGCCATTCGTTTTAGAATCGTTTGTAGTTGTTTGTAGTGATTTTGCTTTCGTTTGTAGTTGAATAGTTTAAAAGTTACAACATATTTGCGATAAACAAATAACGTAACTTTGTCAATTTTAAAGATATCTCAAATCCGCTTTCGCCATTCGTTTTAGAATCGTTTGTAGTTGTTTGTAGTGATTTTGCTTTCGTTTGTAGTTGAATAGTTTAAAAGTTACAACATATTTGCAATAAACAAATAACGTAACTTTGTCAATTTTAAAGATATCTCAAATCCGCTTTCGCCATGTGTTTTAGAATCGTTTGTAGTTGTTTGTAGTGATTTTGCTTTCGTTTGTAGTTGAATAGTTTAAAAGTTACAACGTATTTGCGATAAACAAATAACGTAACTTTGTCAATTTTAAAGATATCTCAAATCCGATTTCGCCATTCGTTTTAGAATCGTTTGTAGTTGTTTGTAGTGATTTTGCTTTCGTTTGTAGTTGAATAATTTAAAAGTTACAACGTATTTGCGATAAACAAATAACATAACTTTTAAACTATTCAACTACAAACGAAAGCAAAATCACTACAAACAACTGCAAACGATTCTAAAACGAATGGCGAAAGCGGATTTGAGATATCTTTAAAATTGACAAAGTTACGTTATTTGTTTATCGCAAATATGTTGTAACTTTTAAACTATTCAACTACAAACGAAAGCAAAATCACTACAAACAACTACAAACGATTCTAAAACACATGACGAAAGCAGATTTGAGATATCTTTAAAATTGACAAAGTTACGTTATTTGTTTATTGCAAATATGTTGTAACTTTTAAACTATTCAACTACAAACGAAAGCAAAATCACTACAAACAACTACAAACGATTCTAAAACGAATGGCGAAATCGGATTCGAGATATCTTTAAAATTGACAAAGTTACGTTATTTGTTTATCGCAAATACGTTGTAACTTTTAAACTATTCAACTACAAACAAAAGCAAAATCACTACAAACAACTACAAACGATTCTAAAACGAATGGCGAAATCGGATTCGAGATATCTTAAAGTCGGGTGACAGTCATTTTTAAAAAATTTTTATTTATTTATGGATCAAACTACAAACGAAAATATTTTTACTACAAACAACTACAAACGAAATACTATCATTTTCTGTATTGAAAACTTTATTTATTAAAAGTGGGGTGCCAACTTCACATAGGTGTATCCGTTACCAAATATGAACGGTATATTGGACAAGCTAAGATCAGCTCGGTATATTTCTACGATTGACTTAAGGCAGGCGTACTTCCAAATACCCCTGGCGAAAGGAAGTCGGAAAATTACGGCCTTTAGCGTCCCAGGAAAAGGCTTATATCACTTCACGCGGATGCCATACGGATTAACGGGAGCACCCGCGACTTTCCAGCGCTTATTAGATAAAATAATCGGGCCGGAAATGGAGCCTCACGCGTTCGCATATCTCGACGATATCGTGATAGTAACGCCAACTTTCGAAGAACATTTAGAATGGCTAGAGCGCGTGCTAACGAAAATATTTGTTGCCGGTCTCACGATAAATCCGGAGAAATGTGAGTTTTGTCGCTCACAGGTTCGATATCTTGGATTTATCGTACAACGAGACGGGCTTACGGTAGATACGGACAAAGTTCAGCCGATACTAGACTATCCGGCTCCGCGCAATATCAAACAAGTACGTAGATTTTTGGGCATGTCGTCTTGGTATCGTCGGTTTATACCATAGTTCGCAACAATTAGCGAACCGATAACCCGACTTTTGAAAAAGGGTCAGCGCTGGGAGTGGGGGGATGCGCAGTGTCGCGCTTTTGAGCAAGTTCGTTCGCACTTAGTTACCGCACCTACATTATCGTGTCCGGATTTTAACGTTCCGTTTGCTTTGCAGACAGACGCAAGTTCGGTGGGATTCGGAGCCGTGTTGACACAAAATATAGATGGAACCGAACATGTCGTAGCTTTCGCGAGTCGAGCTTTAGCAGATCCCGAGAAAAAGTACTCAGTTACTGAACAAGCGTGTTTAGCGGTCGTATGGGCCATTAAGAAGTTTAGGCCGTATTTAGAGGGATATAAATTTACGGTCGTGACCGACCACAGTAGCTTACGTTGGCTACATAATCGCACAAATCCAACGGGCAGACTCGCGAGATGGGCTCTAGAACTCCTAGAGTACGATTATGAAATTATCCATCGTAAAGGTGCATTGCATCACGTACCGGATGCATTATCACGTATGTATGAGAGTGACACCGAGGTGAAAATAATGGTTGCCGTAGAGGCGGACATTATCGCAAATACGATCGACGCGTGGTATCGCAAACGTTGCGGAGAGGTCGCTAATGGACCTCGACGCTTTACCGATTGGCGAATAATGGATAATCAATTATATTATTGCAGACCCAAAGCGATTGTATCGGATATTGTGGAGGACTTAGACCGATGGAAATTGGTACTACCAAAGGAATTGAGGGAAACAGCGCTTAGAGAGGCACACGACACACCGCAGTCGGGACATTTAGGGGTGGAGAAGACGTTCCACCGACTGGCGTATTATGGTCGCGTATTACTGGCCGAATATGTTTCGGGATGAGGTACGTTAGGCAGTGCGACGTCTGTCAGCGTACTAAAGTCGAGCAAGCCAACCCGGCGGGTCTCATGGGTCACCGCGTCGTGGAAGGCCCATGGACCATGGTGGCTGCCGACATAATGGGTCCGTTTCCGAAAAGCAAGGCTGGTTTTGCGTACGTTTTAGTAGTGCATTATCTATTCACAAAGTGGATGGAATGTTTTGCGTTAAGGGCCGCTAACGGCAAGAAAATTTGTGAGGCTTTGAGAGAAGTCATCTCGCGTTGGGGTACGCCAAAATTTTTGCTGACGGATAACGGCACGGAATTCGCAAATCAGACGCTGCGAGCGTTCTCGGAAGAACACGGGATAACCCACACGACGATTCCGCCATACCATCCGCAGGCTAACCCAGTAGAGCGCGTCAATCGAGTTTTAAAGACCATGATAGTTGCCTTTTTAGAGAGAGATCACAGGGAATGGGATGAGCATTTGCGATATTTTCGATTCGCTTACAACACCGCTCACCATTCATCTATCGGCACGTCACCGACGCTTTTAAATCTCGGACAGGAGCCAATGCCGATAAACTCGATACGCGAGCGATGCGCAAACGTTGATGAGGTCGAACAACGCGATCCAGCGGAATGGGCCGAAAGAATGCGGAAAATTCAGTCTTTGCACGATTGGGTGAAGGAAAATCTCGAGCGGGCCTATCAGAAGCAGTCCACCTATTATAATTTGAGACGCCGCGATATTGTATTTGAGGTTGGAGATTTGATATTGAAACGGCAACATGTGCTGTCGTCTGCGGCACATAATATTGCGGCCAAGTTAGTACCGAAGTTTCACGGCCCCTTTAGAATTAATAAAATATTGTCGAATGTGGTGTACGAGCTCGCGAACTTAGAGGGAAACATAGTGGGTAAAGTGCACGTAAAAGACCTTAAATCCTATCACCTTCTACCTCCTAGATAGCTGTCGAGACTCGAGAGAGATGTCCAACCTGGACTGGCGACATTTCAGGGTCCAGGACGCTGGTCTGTTCCAGCAGATCAGCCACGACAATCCGGGATTCTGGACAGAGCTGGGGGATCTGCTGGAGGCGCGGGAACAGCGAGCGTATACGACACGCGGGGCGCGCGTCGTGGAGCTCCCGACTACCCGGGGCCAAGGGACACAAACGGAGCTACTCGGCTCCCTTCTCGGCCGAATGCTGCAGCGGGCCGACATCGAGAGGCGGGACGGGGAGACCCAAACACCTCCCGTCTCGCAGAGCACCGTCGGCAACCAGACGGGATGGCCCGAGGGCAGAGCTGTCGGGACGGCGAGTCTCGGGGGGCCGACACCACCAGCGGTGTCCGAGGTCAGGGAAAGGGGCAGGGGCCCCCTGGTCTGGTCGGGACCCGCACGGCCGGGCGACCCACGGTTGACACAGCCGGCGTGTGTGCGGCCGGCCACACGAACGGTGGAGACCTCCCCGCGGACACCCTCCCCGCCCGAGGAGAGATCGCCGCGTCGGAGGACAAGGCCCATGAGGTCCCTGACCAGACGGGCCTCCAGCAGCCGATCACCCCGACGCAGGCGTACCAGAGAAGCAGACCGTTGCTGGAACTGCCAGTCATCCAGCCACAAATGCACGGAGTGCCCGGAGCCTAGGGGCCGCATGTATTGTTACGGATGCGGCCTCGGAGGGGTCACCATGCGCACGTGCCCCCAATGCGGGCCGGAGTGGCTGAACCTGGGCCCCTACCGCCCCGACAAGGGACACTTAGGAAGAGCCGGACACGAGTAGTTGTCGCGAGCCACTCTAATCCCTCCACCTGCGGACGTTCGACGATGTGAGCGGGAGGGAAATATAAGGGATTGAGGAGTGAAAATCGTGTTGTGTCTTGAACCCCTCCATTCCTTCCCCCACCCCTCACTCCCTCTTCACCGAGGTTTCTTCTGGGATGTGCGTGCGTTCATTTTTCTTTTGGTCGTCTAAGCTACTTTTGGTCGGTGAACATGGCGGTGAATGGTTGGAAGGGAAATCGGCTTGTTTTTCTTTAGAGAGCTCTTGGTAACTAAAAAGGAATTGGTGGCTGTCGACGCTCGTCGCCAGCCAAGACCTCCTCGGTCCTTTCCTGGGAAGGGGGAGTTGTGACGTGACGTTTTTGGGACGTCCGTCACAAGGGTCGAATGACCCGATCGGGGGCGGTTTTTCGGGGGCCTGCGTCCTCTCTATTTAGGGAGAGAGCGGCCCAATCGTCAGATCGACGAGATCTGACTTTTGGTTAGTAATAGTTATCGCAAATGTAAGCTCGAGATGAGCCCGCGAGTTGGTTGTCGGCACGAGATCGAGCGGCGGGATCCCATCCGGCGGAAGGAAAAGAAGAGAGAAGAGCGACGGCCGAGAGCGGGAGTCCAGGACACCCGGGGAAACAGGAGACATCAGGTCGTAGTTGTCTAATATTAAAAACATTTTATATGGCTGACAAGGTCTCCTGAAGCGAGCGATATCAAAGCGAAACTGCGACGAAAAACCCGAAATCTTCCAGCCGGTGGGACGAGTGTCGCCAGTCAGATTTTGTTGCCGTTTATTTGTAGGTAATTAATTCGGATGAGTCGCGCCCTTAATAGTTGTCGAGCCACGCGTTTTTGTGAATTAACTTGGTGAATCTTTTGTTAGATTAAGTCGCACGGCCGACGGGCACACGCCGCTCATCCGAATTATAGAAATTAAGCTCTTTCTATCTACTTCGCCACCGCCGACAGTCATTAATGTTAGTTTCGCGTCTGTAATTATTACGTGCTGTAAAATATCGGGATTTTCACGCTCGCGCGATCGATATTCCGAATCGCGCAAAGTATTGCATCGTACGACTCGTACACCACAGTCGTCACCGATAGTTTTCGTATTCTTTGTGAGTATTGTTAGCAATAATCTTGTACACGCTAAGCGTAATTAGAGTGAGGAGAAAGCGTAATTCTCCGATATCGGACAGAGTATCTATCGGGTGTTTGTGACCCCGTTGTTAGTTTTCGCGAGTCATCCGAGTAATATACGTGGCATATTTAAAGCAATGGTCGTCGCTATTATTATTGAGGCACATTCCAGCACCACGAGCTGTGTTAAAAGACCGATTCGAGTCGTAACACCAGGAAATTGTATTGTATTGAAGCGGATTCACGAGCGTGCGTAAAGTAGTTACCGGCGCATTCGAGAGATTTGTTTAGTTGTCGCGGCCTAATTAAGTCGCGTACGGCGGAAATCCTCGCGGCCAAAAAGTCGAGTTAAAGCGCGTAAGACGCCCGGTAATTTGATACTGTTGCGCACGGTCGTGCCGATCTCTGCGGAAGTAATACATTTTATTCGCCTGTAGAATAACCATTGTCGCTCACGATTATTAATTCTGCGAAATGCTATCTACTCTTGTTTCATTTAATATATTATTATTGTTATCCTTAGTTTTAACTTAACGAATGCTCCTTTTTGCTCCCGTGTTCTCGATTCTCAAGATCTCTTCCGTCCCCCCCCCCTCCCCCCGAACAATCCCCTCTACCATTTAGGGTATATTGAGTAGCCGCGGAATTTTGCCGTCGCGTTAAGTATCGGTCTCGCAATTGTTTCTTAGCGTTACTATTATCGTGAATGGTGCGGCCTGCCGTACCTGGCGCCCAACTCGGTTATTTTGGTGATATATCGAATTTTTCGGGATACAGGGACCGATATTCGAGATACGCGCCGAAGGTGTGCCGTGGGCACCGAAAACCGCCCGCCGAATAAATAATTATTGTTTAAATAATTAAAAAGAAAATTACGATTACAATATATAATTGTATATATATATATATATATGTATAATATATACATAGACGTATACAGATGTATGTCTATGATATATATACATATATTCTGAATATTATCATGTAACTTTCTATAAGTTGAGATCGAGTGGCACCCGTTTGACCACGTTAATATTGACCACGGTCCCAATTGACCACGTTGAGATTGACCACGTTGCGATTGACCACGTTGATATTGACCACGGTCCCGATTGACCACGGTCCCAATTGACCACGGTCTCGATTGACCACGGTCCCGATTGACCACTGTCCCGATTGACCACGGTCCCGATTGACCACGTTGATATTGACCACGGTCCCGATTGAAAAACCATGTAACACACACACACACACACACATGCGGGGGTGCAAGGGGGGCCTTCGGCCCCCCTCCCGCACCCCCTCCACCAGTCGGATACAATGGACCTCGCTTTACAACTTGCAAAGTACATGCCCTAGTAACGACATGTATTGATCCGTGATCAATATTAACGTGGTCAATCGAGACCGTGGTCAATCGGGACCGTGGTCAATATCAACGTGGTCAATCGGGACCGTGGTCAATATCAACGTGGTCAATCGGAACCGTGGTCAATATCAACGTGGTCAATCGGGACCGTGGTCAATCGGGACCGTGGTCAATATCAACGTGGTCAATCGCAACGTGGTCAATCTCAACGTGGTCAATCGGGACCGTGGTCAATATTAACGTGGTCAAACGAGACGCTCCCGTTGCGATCTATGCAATGCAGCTAATTTTTTTCAATCTGTCGTAACCCGACTAATCTCTAAATATATTAAAAGATAAAACAAGTAAAGTAGAACAGAAAAGATTGAGAAAGAGCTGACTAAAGCAAAGCATTAGAATCAGGGGAAGAGCCCAAGGAAAAGTAATTAAGAAAGAATAAAAGAGTATTAATAAAATGAAAGTAAGACACGGTCAAGTTCTCGGAAGCTGAGTAAGCAGCTGACGAGACAGCTGACGAGCGGAGCACGAGACATGCTCCGGTCAGGGACACCACACTCCTCCCTAATCAACGACCTAATTAATTAATATATATTGAGCGCGAGATGCACCGAAGCTAGCTCAGTAATATAGCTCATTAACATCGCTCGCTACTCGCTCGCTCATATCAACAGTATCGAAGTACCGTACGTATCGCGCCCGACTATTATAATCGCGAATAAGTAAAAGTGTACAAAAACCTGTGAAATATATCAATTTCTACCTAACGTCCGGGAGTGTCTTATTTCGAGCGTGGATCCTAATCCTTTGGGCGTATAAATCCCTAAAGACCTCTTCCTTAGCGGCTAGAGGCACAACATTAATTGGTGGCAGCGGTGGGATACGCCAGCTCTAACAAGATCGACACCGGCAAAGGTCCACAACCACGAGGAAGAAAAATTCCGTGGAATCGACAGAACGAGAGACAGCAAAGGAAACTCCGTCAAACGGTCAACAACTACAACCGAGGAAAAGGAAGTCCATCAGGAACTTCGAGTCACCCGGTACATCGAGGCGACAACGATAAGCGGAACCTGAGAAGGCGCACCGACCTATCTCAACAGCACGCGACGATTGACGCCCGACGGCCGACACCGAACGAGAGACAATGCTGCTCATCGTATTATTGTAAGTCGAACAATTAAAAATTTGTAAACGCGTGAATGTCGGAAAACCGAAACGCGCCACAAAAAAGCGTAGCGAATAAATCGTGGCTATTTAGCGAACCAGCGAATAGAGCCATTAGAAATAGCGCAGTGAGCCCTATAAGAGTAGCAGTAGAAGCACTCCGGGATATACGCGATAACGTACGAAGAAATCTAAACGAATTAAATTCAAGCGAGAATTTGTCCGAAACAGAACTCGGAGCAAACGTTGTAATCGAACGCGAATTTTCATTCGGCGAATTAGACAACAGTTTAATAGCGAATAATATAGAACTAGATATTGATGTCGAATCATCAATAAGCGCGTCTAGTAGACTAACACACCGCCGCGAATTCTCACTAACGTCATACGATTCAAGTATCTTTGACCCCGACGAAATCTATCGTACTCGAGACATGTATAATTCAAACGCTTCCGCATCGCAACCCATCACATCGGAAGATATCGATGAGGGAATTAAGCGATTACAAGAAGAAGCAAATAGAAACGCGACACAATCAAACGCGCAAGCTCAATACAAACCGCGGAAAGAAACGGACGAAGCAGAAGACGACCTTAGGGATATATTGCGGGAAATGAGAGAGGAAATGAGACGGGAAATTAGAAGTATGCATGCCGAGATATACGATTTAAGAATGAGAGGATCGCAACCCCGACAAAACAATGAGCATAGAACTCCGCCGGGAGAAAGAACCGAAACCGCGTACGAGTCCACACCCGAAGATGTACGACATCGAAGAGGACGCGGATTTTTACCATTAAGAGAGGCTCGCGGAATGATTCCGGAATTCGACGGATCGCCAAATAAATTACAAGAATTTCTAAGTGCGACTACATATGCAGTAGAACATATCGACCCGTTAGATGAAGTAACGCTATTAGGAGCAGTATTATGCACGAAATTAAAAGGCAGAGCGATGCTAGATTTCCAAACGCGTAAAATTCGAGATTTCGCACAGTTGAAACAAGAATTAGAGGTCTGTTACGCAAGTAAAAAGAGTACGACCCATCTACAAATTGAATTTAACACGCTAAAACAGAAAAACGGAGAAAGCGCGCAAACTTACGGACTTAGAGCCGACAAACTAGCCATGGAGCTATACGAATCGATGATGGAAGGACGTCATCATACAGTAGATAATAAACGCGCAATCATGGAAATAATACAGCAACAAGCCTTAGAAAATTTCCAAATAGGATTGCAAGACGAAATTAAAACAATTGTTCGATCACGAGGATATGCTACGTTGCAAGAAGCAATAGCAGCGGCTAGCGCGGAAGAAAAGGTTAAAGGACCGTCCGCGACCGGCACGCGAAGCAAAATCAATTTTACACCGACCTATAAACAGGAAAATCAAACGAATGTAAAATGTCAAAAATGCGGAAAAACCGGGCATTACTGTCGAGATTGTCGAACTAGCCGATACGCGAATCGATTTTCATTGCCGAAACCCGATAGACAACCCCGCGTAAATACGATAAATAAATATTGCAATTATTGCAAAAAATCCGGACACGATCGCGAAGAATGTTGGTTATTACACGGACGACCCAATAGAGATCAATCGAGCCGAACCAAACAATATAATTCGCGACCGGAAAATAAAAACCGCAAGAATAGCGAGCAAGGAAAAAAGAAATTTAATTCCGCGCAAAGTAGCGATGAGGAGGAAAGGAACGAAAGAAAATCGCACCGACCTGCAATTGAATATCAAGTATCACACTTTAAAAATACGCCGCATATACAGACAGGATTGGACCTTGTCACATTACCAATGCGAGAAGCGAAACGCGAAAAAATAAATTTGCTATTCGATACAGGAGCCGCAATATCACTAATTAAAGTGAAACATTTAAAAGGCGAAACGTTAATAAAAGAAGAAAAGATAACGCTCACCGGCGTAACGGGACATAAAATATGTACAATTGGAAAATTTAAGGCGACAATAACTCTGGAAAAGCGCCGAATCAAGCATACTATGTACGTTGTCAAGGATGACTTTCCGATAGAATATGACGGAATACTAGGCGCTGATTTCCTACGAAAACATCAAGCCACTTGCAATTATAAAACAAAACAATTAAAGGTAGGACAGCATATCTTAAAGCTTTATCCCTATCTAAAAGTGACATTGAAACCACGTAGCGAAACTATAATACAGGTCGCTACTGATAAGAACACGATAGGCGTGATAAAGGCAGAAGAAACAATACCAGGAATATTTATAGGTAATTGCCTAGTAGAACCTACGAATTACATATGTGCAGCAAGCATTCTAAATACAACGGATAACATAATCGAAATGTTAATGCCGCAAGTAAGTATAGAGGAAATCGAACGAACTGAAACAGAAGAAATTAACGTAATACGAACGCCAAATAAAGAGGAAGTAATCCCGCGTAGTGAAAAAGTATTACGATTATTACGTACACAACATTTAAATAAAGAAGAAAAGAAAATGATAATGGAAATCTGCAAGGATTTTAGCGACGTGATGCATATCGAAGGAGAACCACTGACGTGCACAGATATCGTCGCGCATAAGATTGCAACGCAAGCAGATAGCTCAACGTACGGCCTTACCGCCTGCCGGAGAAGCATAAAGAAGAAGTAAATCGACAAGTCCGAGAAATGTTAAAAAATGGAATAATCAGATCAAGCATAAGCCAATGGAACGCACCGTTATTGGTAGTCCCTAAGAAAGCTGATGCGACAAAAAAACCTCGATATAAATCCGATGTGCAAATCGAAAATAATTCAAGAGCACATCTACGGCACCGCAAGCGAATCAAATGTAACAGTAGAGATAGAAACCGACACCACAATAATTAATACTGCGATGCTAAAATAAAGTAGATATAAAAAACAATTGTAAAATGCGAAAAATGTATAGCGAAAGATATGTAGACGAAAATTCACGTATAGTTAATTTTCTTTTTCCAAAGGGGGAGGGATGTCGTAACCCGACCAATCTCTAAATATATTAAAAGATAAAACAAGTAAAGTAGAACAGAAAAGATTGAGAAAGAGCTGACTAAAGCAAAGCATTAGAATCAGGGAAAGAGCCCAAGGAAAAGTAATTAAGAAAGAATAAAAGAGTATTAATAAAATGAAAGTAAGACACGGTCAAGTTCTCGGAAGCTGAGTAAGCAGCTGACGAGACAGCTGACGAGCGGAGCACGAGACATGCTCCGGTCAGGGACACCACACTCCTCCCTAATCAACGACCTAATTAATTAATATATATTGAGCGCGAGATGCACCGAAGCTAGCTCAGTAATATAGCTCATTAACATCGCTCGCTACTCGCTCGCTCAGATCAATAGTATCGAAGTACCGTACGTATCGCGCCCGACTATCATAATCGCGAATAAGTAAAAGTGTACAAAAACCTGTGAAATATATCAATTTCTACCTAACGTCCGGGAGTGTCTTATTTCGAGCGTGGATCCTAACCCTTTGGGCGTATAAATCCCTAAAGACCTCTTCCTTAGCGGCTAGAGGCACAACAAATCGATATAATTAATGGATATATAACAACAATGTATTATTGGTACAAATATATATATCATATTGTCTTTTTTTGTTTGTATACATAAATGTTTATATATTTGTAATAAAGATTTATAATACATTGTTTGTCTCGATCGCAACAGAATAATATATCGCCTCTGGCATATATTTTTTAACACACACGCAAATCGCATCTGGTGTGAAATAACAACCAGCTCACGAATTGATCGCCTCTGGCATATATTTTTTAACACACACGCAAATCGCATCTAGTGTGAAATAACAACCAGCTCACGAATTGATCGCCTCTGGCATATATTTTTTAACACACATGCAAATCGCATCTAGTGTGAAATAACAACCAGCTCACGAATTGATCGCCTCTGGCATATATTTTTTAACATACATGCAAATCGCATCTAGTGTGAAATAACAACTAGCTCACGAATTGATCGCCTCTGGCATATATTTTTTAACCAAAGCGAACATGCTAAACACATTTGGTGTCAAATATTCTTAAAACAACCAGCTCACGAACTGACCGCCTCTGGCTAACTAACTACTGTAGCACTAACTATTATTATAAAATACAAATATAATAAATTTTCAATAAAATATCAAAATAAGCAAAAGACTGCGTTCTTATTTTTCAGAGATTTATGTTATATATTCGGCATTACTTATATATATACACTGTGTGTACACACACGCGCGCGCGCACACAGACACACGCACACATATATATACATACATACATAGCTTGTCTCACCACCTCCATACAATAATGTATTGTAGGGATCAGCGCTGTAACAGCTGAGCGCTCACGCACACTACCGGGCGCACGTCGGTGAACCGCGCTGTAGCTGTAACAGCTGAGCGCTCACGCACACTACCAGGCGCGCGGCTCACCGACGTGCGCCCGGCTAAAGATCGGCGATGATTGACTTGTGTATATATATATATATAAATAATTAAAGTAAGTTAATTTAAATTTTTATTTACAAAATTAATTATGAAAAAAATTTATTCTAATATCTTTTGTAAATAATTATTATAAAATTATTTTACATTTACTTTCTTAGTAATTTTTTTAAATTGGAGAAAACTTGTCAAAAACATTTTTTGAATTGAGATTATACAATTCCTGAGTTTATACAAAAAAAAATAAAATGACTTATTTAATGTTTAAATTTATATTGATTTCTATTGTTTCACTTTAATTTAAATTATTATTAAATTTTATTTACTTACATCTGTTTTATATAATTATTTAATTATATATACACATACATATTAGAATCTATTTATATATATATATATATATATATATATATATATATATATATATAAACATGGTGTCCCATCAAAAGTGGGCATCCTTTTTGATCTTATGAATTAAAAAAATTAAATTATAACAGATATTTATGAAATACTTTATTGCGGACATAGTGGTTGCTAACAAAAATTATAACGGAAAAATATGCATAATATTTTTGTATTAATATGAATATTTCGATAAAATAAAAGTTATACCCTTTCAGACAAATACAATGATGTATGATGCTAATATTTTACATATTATGTTTATATTTTACAAGTTTTATCGGTTTGAAATCTCGTAGGTGACATATATCTTTTCATTTTTGACGATGCGATAAGTCTATTTTCTGCCTCATTGTTATGATCAAATGACAACGTGATATACGTTAATCTGTAAGACACGAATTAGATCATTCTATTCCGTTGACATTTGATTTTTATATTTACTGACTTGTTATGCGGTTGACTCTTATTTATTTGATAGTTGTACCATTTATCTATTAATTATTTATTTATCTATTATTATTTATTATTATGTATTTATTTATTTGCGATCATTGATTTATAATATTATGTAAAAGTTATCTATTAATTTTGTTTTGCGTTGAAGAGGGTCTCAAAAAAGACCGAAACGTTCGCGAATTTTATTTACATATAATTTTCTATTGTCAATAAATCTAATTGCGCCCTACACACTGCGCTTGCTCCCGATTGCCTACTTTAATTACGTTTCTTGTTAGTTAACATTTCGTAGTTTCACTAATTTATTTGTTGTTAATTTATTTGTTTATCTTTCAACTATAAACAAAAATTCTTGTACTACAAACAACTACAAATGATTTTAGATTATAATCTGATGTCAGTTGCGCTCTAATTATAAATAAATTCCTTACTGTCATTTAAAAATCGCTATCATATTTATATTTCAACTGCAAACAAAAAAATTATTACTTCAATCAATCACCTGCAGGCGAAATTCTATGAGAAACAAACTTCAAAATTTGATTGATTTGAAAATTTGGTTGAAATCGGGTGCCAACTTCACGCAAGTCAATCTGTATTGGATTTATCTTATATACAGGCTGTCCGAAAATTCGCGTAACACCCTTTAAGGGAAGGTAGAGGGTGTTATTCTGAACAGAAAAGTCCTGTAACATTTTTTTCTATAACGCTTCATAAAGGAGTTATTATTGAGTAAAGTCTGGCCAATCTGCGCCAACCTTTAACCGGGCGCACGTCAGTGAGCCCCGCGCTGCGAAGTGTGCGCCGCCGCACACTACTAGGCGCGCGACTCTCCGACGTGCGGCCGGCTAAAAGTCGGCGCTGATTGACCAGACTTTACTCAATAATAACTCCTTTATGAAGCGTTATAGAAAAAAATGTTACAGGACTTTTCTGTTCAAAATAACACCCTCTACCTTCCCTTAAAGGGTGTTGCGCGAATTTTCGGACACCCTGTGTAAATATACCTTATATATAAATAATACTAACCTTTTGACCCTTATTCTTTTTAAGGAAAGTCTTCGGACAGAGAGAGGCAAGCGTTTGTCATTATATTTTTGTCCCATTATGTGGACACACTATATATTAAAAATTGAAAACACAAAAACACAGTTTTTTCAACGTGTTATAACGCGTTATAACGGTTGAGTGCGCGATAATCACTTGTTACGCGTATGTACAAAACACACGCGACAAACTGAGACTGAGCTGCCGCGCACTGATATGATTGCGTTCGTCTGTTTGCATGTGTGTGTTCGTACAGCCGACTTACTGTCCGATATATACATACTTACGTACTGACTGCTATAGATATCGCGTTATGATGAAAATGAAAACTAATGCACATCTTTATAAATGTTTATCTTTATAAATGAATATTGAATAACCGAATAAAAACATTGTTTTTATATTGCTAAATTAATTTTATACATAAAAGCATTATTTATATTTAACGAAAACATACAAAATTAATTATATGGATTATTCTGTATAATTAATAATAATTGTATTATCTTTGTATATTACACATTATATGCTATATACAAGGTGTCCCTCAAAATTTCAAAATTTAAATTTTGCAAAGGAACAATTCTGGAAATATTAAATAACATAAATTTTTATCAATTTATTTTTAAGCAGTATTTTCTAAAATGTAATAGCTTTCACTTTACAACTTATGATTTAGATGATCGCTTGTAACGGCAGGGCCGTTACTACGGGTACGGCCGCATGTAAATATATATATATAGACACGCATGGCTTAATTATTTCCACCTAGCTGTACCTGTCCTGCCGCCGCCATATTGCCTAACGCATGCGCGTTCCCACTCGAGTTACGCTCTCGCTCACCGGCACGCGCTATCTCGCTTTGCTTGCGCTCTTGCTCGCCGACACGCTCCGTCTCGCTCTCGCGGAGTCCCCACGCGGTACCGACTCCCACCGCCGGACCGCCGGCACATAGTGGGGGACGCCGGCCGGGTATATAAGCTCGGCCGGCCGAGACATCGACACCAGATCCTATCCCGACCAGCTCCTGATACCGATCTCTCCAGCTACCTACTACCTCTTGGGGCTGAGGCTGAACTCAGCTCCGTCGGGTTGTACCGACACGCTCTACCTGGAAGCGAGATTGCACTCGATCCCGCCGGGTTGAACCGGCTCCTGCCTACACCGCTCCTGGAGTCGAGGTTGCCCTCGACCCCGCTGGGTTGCACCGGCTCCCGCCTCTACCTGGGGCCAAGGCTGTACTTGGCTCTGTCGGGTTGAACCGACTTCCGTTGCTCAGGCGGTGCTCGACGTGACACTCGAGCCTGCCGGCAATACCTGACCACCTAACCTGACAGTAGCTGATAAGTGCATGTATAGACCGCGCTGTAAATATAACCGCTTGATAGAGATAAGTCCGTTCTAAGTCTCGTAGTCATAGACCTGCTAGTTATAAGGCCTGTTCGTACTAAGTTCGCTAGTTATAACCGTATCCTAGTCTTAAGGCCTGTTCGTACTAAGTCCGCTAGTTGTAACCGCATGCTAGTAATAAGACCTGTCTAGTAATAAGTCCGCTAGTTATAAGACCTGCTCGTAGTAAGACCTGCCTAGTACTAAGTCCGTTAGTTGTAAGGCCTGTTAGTAATAAGTTCTCTAGTTCTAATCGCGCCGTCCGCGCCTGTAAATAAAACCGGGAACGATTGCACGCCGCACTGGTCTTGCGCTTCTCACCGCTTTGCGCCCATCGCTTCGCGGCTGCGCGCCACGCAGATCCTGCTACCAGCGACCGCCTTCACCGCACGCTATCGCCAGACCCTGCACGCTGTATCTATATTTCTTTAACTGAATAAACTATCTCTTTCTACCTATACTGTGTCTCGTAAGCTTGAGTCTCCCCTCCTCTCGAACCCGGACACCGACGAGCCGATCCGAGCGTCGAGCGAGGTGACCGCGTTACACGCTTTTGATTCGTGCGTCTAATAATTGATAACCGAGCATTTAAAGTTTCACTTACTATATATACAATAATTAATTGATAAATTACCAAACTTTAATTCATGCGTGAGAGAGTAATATACATGTACGCACTAATATATCGCAATTTCTAATATTTTCTTTCTTTCGATCATACACTTACTCTATTTCTCTCTGTATCTCTCTTTCTAATCGTTCGCTTACTACGTACTGCATATCGCTTAGCTTTATTCTTCTAGCATATTCGCTTACGCGTTTACTCGCGCTTCTCTCTCTCTCTCTTTCTCTCTCTCTCTCTCTACTTTTGTTCATTCATTATGCTTTCATTCTCATTATTATATTTTTGTATTTGTTCAACATTTATTGTTTTATTTTATTTTTATCTCTCTACACGTAAATAAATAAATTTATTTATTTTTATTTTAAATAGCATAAATGAGATATACAATACGTTATTTTCTTTTTTTATTTCACTATATATAGTTAATACAATACATAATTACGTTTCACTTTAGTTAAATACAACACATGCACATACAAAAATACACACGCACACGCACACATACATAATACTTTTTTTATTTATAATTATACAATATCTTATTTACGCTTTATAAAATAAAGATGAATAAATTAATTTATTATCATGTAAGAAAACAAGAATAGAAAGAATAAAAGTTGAGCAAATAAAAAAATATAATAATGGGAATGAAAGAATACAATAAAGAACAAGCAGAGAGAGAGAGAGAGAGAGAACGAATGAGGAGCAAGCGAGATAGCTAACATGAAAGACTTCCGAAGTTTCGCTCGCGAGGCTCGCTTCATCTATAATCTCTCGCGTTATATATCGTTACTGTAAAATTTTTGTTTTTCGCGCTTATTGATCCGAAAATAATTACAATGAATTAATGATATTTTACCGATTAAAATGATACCAAACACGATATAAATCGGGTAATTTTTAATCAATTATGTAATTAAAATTATGATTACATGTCGTGTTTAGTATCATTTTTATCGCAAAAATCTCATTAATCCATTATAATTATATTCATATTAATAACATCCAAAATGTAAGTTTCAGTTTTTATTTTGTAAAATGTTTATATTTTGTACATAAGGAAAGATCCCCGATGCTATAGAATCGACAAAAGCGAGAGCAAGAAAGAATGAAGGAGCAAGCGAGATGACAAACATCAAAGAGTTCCGAAGTCTCGCTCGCCAGGCTCCCTTTATCTGTAATCTTTGACGTGTATATGTCATCTTATTATAGAAAATAAAATCTCTGTATTTCGCCGATGTATTTTATATATCTGAAAATAATTGTAATGGATTAATTACATTTTTGCGATTAAAATGACACTAAATATGACATAAACCGGATTATTTTTAATGAAATAAGTAATCATAATTTTAATTACATAATTGATTAAAAATTATCCGATTTCGTGTTTCGTATCATTTTAATTGGTAAAATATTATTAATTCATTGTAATTATTTTCGGATCAATAAGCGCGAAAAACAAAAGTTTTACAGTAACGGTATATAACGCGAGAGATTATAGATAAAGCAAGCCTCGCGAGCGAGACTTCGGAAGTCTTTCATGTTAGCTATCTCGCTTGCTCCTTATTCGTTCTCTCTCTCTCTCTCTCTCTTTCTCTACTTGTTCTTTATTGTATTCTTTTATTCCCATTATTATAATCTTTTATTTGTTCGACTTTTATTCTTTCTATTCTTGTTTTCCTATATGATAATAAATTAATTTATTCATCTTTATTTTATAAAGCATAAATAAGATATTGTATATTTTATAAATAAAAAAAGTATTATGTATGTGTGCGTGTGCGTGTGTATTTTTGTATGTGCATGTTGTATTTAACTAAAGTGAAACGTAATTATGTATTGTATTAATTATATATAGTGAAATAAAAAAAGAAAATAACGTATTTTATATCTCATTTATGCTGTATAAAATAAAAATAAATAAATAAATTTATTTATTTTTATGTAAGGAGACGAGAATAGAAAGAATAAAAGTTGAGCAAATAAAAGAATATAATAATGGGAATAAAAGAATACAATAATGAACGAGCAGAGAGAGAGAGAGAGAGAGAGAAGCGCGAGTGAACGCGTAAGTGAATATGCGAGGAATGCATGAAGCTAAGCGATACGTAGTACATAGCGAGCGAGCGATTAGAAAGAGACAGAACGTGACAGAGCGTATGATTGAGAGAAAAAAGATACTGCAATAATGTTAGTGCGTACATGTATATTACTCTCACACGCATGAAAGAGACGAAGATAGTACGATTTTATGTCTGTGTTTGTCATGTACGATTGCAGCTCTGTCTATCGCGACATCACGCAACTAATCTACTGCTCTGTTTTACTCTTGAGCCTCCATCTCGCACACACACATATGCACGAGAATTTTATTTTGCAAAATCTTTTTTATAAAGCTTCTAAACTCACTTTTCTAAGCTCACTTATACTCTTTGATGAAATGCCGAGTGCGGGGTTTACTGATTAGGCACGTGCAGATTACAAATCTTTTATATTAAGTAAATGTTGACGGCACAGGCCGACAACTAAACTGTAATTTTATCATTTTTTTTCACTTTTCATATGAAATGTTAAACTGCACTCCGTTATTATGTATACTTTAATTGTGGAAACGGATTTTTTGATATCTATAATCAACAAAAAGATTTTGCATAATAAAGTTTTTATCGGTAAAACAGACCTTTTGGGATCCCCTTAAGTAGACTATAAACGAATAATTTTAACTTTTTCGGACTTATTTGTCCGATTTCTGAACAAACAGTTCAATATCTGAATTCCCTGTGTTGGGATCGTATCAGACAAATTATACTGATCAAAATAGTTATTATACCTTTAATCTTACTACCCATACAGCACACAAGCTTGCAGCAACATTGCAGCAATGTCACAATATTGTACATTGTAATGCAATGTTGCAAAAATATTGTATAGATATGAATTTGCAATATAGTTCAAACAACATTATAGCAATATTTCAAAAATATTGTGAAAGTAACGTGTCCCATTATATGTATATAATATATAATATATATATATATATATATATATATATATATATATATGTATGTGTGTGTATATATATTGCTTAGAATAAGTATGCAGAAATGTTTATTAAAGCAAGGATTATTTTTATATAATTTTCAAATTTACGCACAAGATTGAATTAAAGCATAAGTGCAGTGACTCATCGAACGATGAGGCGCGAGGCTGTGACGTAATCACGCATGCGCTAGGTTTTGTGAATTAGAAAGTTCTCGTTCTTCGTTCGATAGTGATGTGCTCGACGTATGAATAAAGATTTTACTTTAAGAAGATAATAAAAAAGATTATCCTAGAGAAGGAAATATATAGAGAAGGTATGTAAATATAATTATTGTTTTTCTAATAAAATTTAATTATGTTGTACAGTTATAACTAATATGAACTTAACTTAATCTCTAACTTTTGATTTACTTTCATGCCGACACATTTTCTGATTATTTTTATATAATCATCACATGTATACTCACCGGCAATGCTTTACCATTTGAGATAATATAAAATGGAAATTTCCATTAGAATGCATTAATTGTATCAGTTACATAATATAGAAATAATAATGTCTTATGAGTATTACATTTTACTTTTCATTCTAATTAATACATATGTATACTGCAAAAAAAGTGAGAATTTAGATTTTGTGCAACTTACGAATAACCAAATGTGTTAATATTTTATTAATATTTTTAGTAGCAGCTGGTCGTAGCTAGTGGATAGCTAGTGATATACTACGTATACGTGGAATATATATTTGGATACGTGCTTACGTTGGATACCTTTTACGTACCGTAAGTTATCTACAAACTATCTGATATATTACTCATCATAATATATGAAGAAACTAAACAGTTTGCACACTTTTATTTGATGCATTTTACGTTATTTAATTCAATAGGAAAATTTATCAATAAAAGATAAATGCTCTTATTGCATATCGAATGATGCTCTGAAACATATCGAAAGAAAATTATACAAACTGTTTTGCTTCTTACAATTAGTATATGTAATTATATGAAAAAACTTAGTTTATAAAATTAAAACTTATTATATTATATATATTGAAAACGATGAACTTGTAAATGTATATTTATTTAAAGTTTTTGATTTGTTTCTTACTACTTAATTATTGAATATGTATTTCAATGTTTGCAGCGTAGTATAAAAATTATTATATAATTATTGCTTTATTGTAAGAAATATGAATAACGCATGAAAAAGAAAACTTGTTTCTCGACGCCATAGTAGGCGAATTATTTCGAATAATATTGATATAGATATTGCAGGGTGTGATGAACATATTTCGAATCAGCATATTGTAAATATTTCTTCTGAGGATTCTTTTAATTTAAATTTATATGATGATACTACTGAAGAAGTTGATACTTATAATACACATGGCACTAAGAAAGCATTTATTGAACCTACATTCTTAGGAGCTCATCAGTTTCAATATAATAATAATGTACAAACAAGCAGTTCTAACTATCACAACTATATTATAAATGAAGTAAACGAGACTGATAACATTAATGATGAGAACGAATTAAAAAATGTTATAGCTACATGGGCAGTATCTCATAATATTACTCAAAACGCATGCAATGACCTGTTACGTATTTTTCGTCGATATACATCGTATAATATACCTACCTAGATATACGAACATTATTTAATTCGATTTAAAAAAATCTGGCAAAAATACGAGAATATATAGTGTTCGAAAATTTTGAATACAACTGAATGTACAAATAGAACACATCAACTTGAGCAAAAGTTTCCCTACTATTTTTATCTCGAAATATAATGTGGTTGTTAGGAAAATGGTAGGGGATCGTTTGTTCAAGTTGGTATTCATACCATGGCTGTATATGAAATTTTTAGACATCTTGTTATACTTCCTTTGACTAATATTTAAAATATATATTGAATAATACTTTTATATATTACAGAAGCTGTTCATATGTCGCACAAAGACATAACAGATAGCGACATTGCTGAATACGCGTCAAAGTGACTTGCCCAAGCAAGTGTGAGAATTACGAGAGAAAGAACGGAAAAAAAGTATGTAATTATTTACTATGTATTTTTTAAAACAATTATTTGTTTTTTTCTTTACACTAATTAATTTGTCTCATTATTCTGTACATAAAAGTATTACGGTAAGATTATCAAAAACTGAATATTTTACGAGATATTTTATTTTTTATATCAAAATATGTCAGAATAAAATATAAAATAACTCAAAAAGTACTTAATGAAAAAATACTTTATTATAGTGTTTTGAAAAGCTTTCGAGATAAGCTACAAGAATATGCAATAAAAAATGGGGGGTTCCATTTAAGAAAATATCGATCACATTGACTTGGCCTTGAAAAGGTCACTCAAGGTCAAGTCCATATTTTCATCATGTGTCCCCCTCTGAACCCTACAACTTTTGTATAAAACATTTTTTTTCCATCTTGCTTACTTTACGAGATATTTGCGTGCGTTGATTAAAATGACTCACCCTGTATATATATATATATACAGGGTGTCCCAAAGCACCCTTGACAACGCTTGTGAGCAGGTAGAGCACAGCAAACTGAACAGAAAGGTCCTGTACCATTTTTTTCTATAACGCTTAATAAAGGAGTTATTATTGAGTAAAGTCTGACCAATCAGCGCCGACCTTTAGCCGCGCGCCTGGTAGTGTGCGTGAGCGCTCCGTCGCTACGGCGACACACACTAACAGACGGGCGGCTCACTGACGTGCGTCCGGCTAAAAGTCGGCGCTGATTGACGAGACTTTACTCAATAATAACTCCTTTATCAAGCGTTATAGAAAAAAATGGTACAGGACTTTTCTGTTCAGTTTACTGTGCTCTACGTGCTCACGAGCGTTGTCAAGGGTGCTTTGGGACACCCTGTATATAAAACTTTTTTATTCCCAAAATCAGATATTAGTTTCACTATAAGAATATTTAAAAATGTTTATTTTTAAAAAACGTTTTCTCTCTTTGCTATAAATCAAGTTTACAAAAAATTTTATTTAAGAACTTTTTCCTTTAACTTATACTTATTTTAATTTTTTCATGTTATCCATCGATCTTTTTTAAGGGCATGTCTTCGTAATGAAAACATGACCTCCTTAAAATGAAGGCTGGAATATATGATGTTGGTTTTTTAATCTTTCTCAATCTTTTTATATCATCCACTCTTTATTTTAAGGGCATGTCTTCGTAACGAAAACATGACTTCCTCAAAATGAAGGCTGGAATATAATGTTGTTTTTTTTATTTTTCTTAATCTTTGGATATCATCCACTCTTTATTTTAAGGGTATCTCTTCGTAACGAAAACATTGCTTCCTCAAAATAAAGATTGAAATTCAGATTCATTTTAGATTAAACTGTTAAATACATATGTTATCCTGCAATAAATAGAGAAATAATGACTGCGTATTGTTTGAACATGTCTCGATTGGACACAATCGAATACGATTTATATGTGAAAAATCCTAATAAATATCGGTCACTATCTGCCAATCGATAACATGAAAAAAATATAAAAAGTATAAGTTAAATAAAAAAGTTCTCAAATAAAATTTTTTGTAAACTTGATTCATAGCAAAGAGAGAAAACGTTTTTTAAAAATAAACATTTTTAAATATTTTTTTAGTGAAACTAATATCTGATTTTGGGAATATAAAAGTTTTATATATATATATATATATGTATATATATTTCATACTTTTTTTATTTTTATATCTATATTATAAAAAAGTTGTTGGCCTTTTATTAGCAAAACGGGATAGTAATATTATTTCTTTTTTGACATCTAACATGTACATCTATAATCTCTTTTTATCACATTTGATTCATTTGTCTTTAAATTGTAGCATATAATATATGACATTTTGTTTTAATATGTAAATTGTTATACGCATAAATACATATATATACATATATAAATTCAAAATAAAAATATAATATATAAAAATATATAG
This sequence comes from Formica aquilonia x Formica polyctena, assembly GCA_907163055.1. Classification (NCBI taxonomy): domain Eukaryota; kingdom Metazoa; phylum Arthropoda; class Insecta; order Hymenoptera; family Formicidae; genus Formica; species Formica aquilonia x Formica polyctena. The sequence goes on from CAJQTV010000308.1 coordinate 56,583, forward strand.
AAATATAATATATATAATATATATTACATTTTATATATTCATATAAAGAATTTAATTATGAACCTATATTACAGTTTATATTAAAATTTTATATACAATTTTATTTCAGGATTAGTTATTGTTTATGTTAAATAAGTTATTGTTTACTTTTTCTACTACTAATCATGTTTTATATTTCTATCAATTAATTTATTTTGTTATATCTGGTTTTATATTTTTGTACAAAAATATATATTAATATCAATATATTTTTAATGCTATTTTTTATTCACTATTATATTACAATTAATAAATAAATAACTTTTGTATTTGTCTTTTTTTTGTAAATTGCGTTAATAAAATAATGTCAAAGACATTGACAATTGTGCTATTTCTCTATCCCGGTGATATGATACACGAAGGGTGCCATTACATGGAGCGCGGAAACGCGGATTAGCGTAACGTGGAACGAGAATGGAACCAATCGCGAGCGTAACAAAAACTGCAGAATGCTCGCGATTGGTTTCACTCTCGTTCCGCGTTACGCTAATCCGCGTTTCCGCGCTCCATGTAATGACACCCTAAGGGTGCGTTCCGTTTCACGCATTGAGCGCATAGATCGCCTGGAAATCTATAGTTCACGTAACATATATTATAGATTTCCAGGCGATCTATGCGCTCAATGCGTGAAACGGAACGCACCCGAAGTATCATCGATATTATAGTAACGAAGCAACAAGTTACCAAGTCTAACAGGCACCCTGGTCTTACATCTTCTGTATTTATATTCACTCTGTTACCTATTATTCTACTATTATTATTATTAGATCAACATACAATATTTAATTGCACGTATAATTTTAACTATAATTTAAACATATATATGCACATATGTATATATACAAGTATAAAATTCTCAAAAATTAGGCGCCCGTTAGTCTTGTTGCATTACTGCTTTCTGCCACGAGAGGCCAGAAAGTATTTTCAGGTTGTATCTCGACCGTAAAGCGATACGTTAGAAGAACAAGGACAGCACGCGATTGTCGCTCCTTGTCTAGATTTATCTTTCAACGATCGCATCTGTGTGCTCAACGTATCGATATTTGTGCCTTCACGGATACTACACACATACGCGATGAAAGAGAGACAAAGATGGCGCGATCATCTCTCTTTGTCAAGCGATCAGCGTACTAGCACCTACATGAAGCTAGCTGGCAGAAATTATAAAATATGATTACTTTTAACTTTTCTGAGTGTATTTCGTTTGTAAATCGCATGTGATTGATTGTGAGTCTGTTTTTAACGTTTGTGACAAATTAGATTTTTTGTAATTAACAATTTTAATTTAGTCATGATGTCAGCCGATATTTTTTAGTAATAAACAGATTTTATGATAACTGATAACTGTAATCGATAGGAAATCGTTTGTGATTTACAAATATACCAATGTTACATTTGTGAATTGATAAATTTTTTAATTACGTGCAAATAAGTTTATTTTATAAATGTAGTGCGCATTCGCAAAGTATACTCAGGGCTCCAGCCCACAGAGAGCGCGTCGATGCGTAAGGCCGGATTTACAATAGGTGTAGTAAGCCTTAAGCCGTAAAAATATTATCAATAATAATTCATTATTTTCCTTACAATTGACTGTGATTAATCAATTTCTTATGGCTTGAGGCTTACTATACCTATTGTAGATCTGGGCTAAGGGTAAGGCCGATATTACATTCGTCGTACGACAAACTTTTTAAGCATATTGATTGGCTGCAAAATAGAAACTTTCTTGAGTCTCTAGAAATTAGCTAATTAATGCGCTTAAAAAGTTTGTCGTACGACAAATGTAATATCACCCTAAAGCCTGTATCAGACTACGCATTGAAGATTGAGATTAAAGATTCAAGATTAAAATTTGACCAATCAGGACAAAATTTTAGTCCCTTTTGTTCTGATTAGTCAAATTCCAATCTTTAATCTTCAATCTTCAATTTTCAATGCGTAGTCTGATACGAGCTTAACGCGTGGCGGAAATTGTCACGCGTCTCAAAGTCTGAGCATACTTTGCGCATGCGCACTATAATTATAAAATAAACTTATTTTGCATGTAATTAAAAAATTTATCAATTCACAAACGTAACATTGGTATATTTGTAAATCACAAACGATTTCCTGTCGATTACAGTTATCAGTTATCATAAAATCTGTTTATTACTAAAAAATATCGGCTGACATCATGACTAAACTAAAATTGTTAATTACAAAAAACCTAATTTGTCACAAATGTTAAAAACAGGCTCACAATCAATCACAAACGATTTACAAACGAAATACACTCAAAAAAAGTTAAAAATAATCATGTTTAATAATTTCTTCCGGCTAGCTTCATGTAGGTGTGTACTACCACTATCGAAAAGATCGAAAAGATCGAAAAGTGGATGTAGCACGGATATGAACCAAATGATCGGCAGTATCGAAAAGTGGATGTGGGTAAGTGTTTCCAATTCCTAAAAGTGGATGCACGGCGCTGCTCTACGGCCTAGAAAAAGCGTCCCACGAAAATCGCCGGCATTGCCTCTCTCAGGCTTCTCTCTGGTCCTAGCTTTCGGCGTCCCTGGGGTATAGCCGGTGGAAGCAGATTGCCCTATAAAAAATAGAGAGCTATTCTTTTCTCACTAATTGAGGTATAGTAAGAAAAGAGCATTGTCGAGACGTAACAATGCTAATATTTTTCACTTTTCACGTTTCCGCCCTAGGGAAAAAGTTACATGATCGGTACCCTGTTATTGGCTCACAGATCGATTCTTTGCATTGCGTTATGGGTAATCGGGGCTCATGACTTTGGGCCCGAGCACAGACTTTTGCATAAGCGCATAACCATAAAGCCTATCACACACAAATTGGCATAGCTGCATATGCATAGCATAAGACCGTCTGGACCAATGAGCATGCTATGTAAATCAATATGGCGATTTTATTTTGATACTCATTGGTCCAGACGGTCTTATGCTATGCATATGCAGTTATGTCAATTTGTGTGTGATAGGCTTAAGCATAAGGAAATTGATTGGCCCATAAGCATATGCATAAGGAAATGGACCAATCAATTTTCTTATGCTTATGTTTATGCGCTTATGCAAAAGTCTGTGCTCGGGCCCTAAGTGCCGATCTATAATAGGTGATTTAAGCCCTAAGTCTTAAAAAATTGACCAATCACAATCAAGTATGAGGAGAATACTCGACTGTGATTAGTCAATTTCTTAAGGCTTAGGGCTTAAACCACCTATTGTAGATCGGCACTAAAAAGGCCATCGCACAAAATTCCGTAAGGACATAAAACGTAAGCGTAAGAAAATTGACCAATCCCAATCAAGTATTGAGCTTTCTGTAAAAGTGGAGGGGTTAGTCCGGATCTACAATAAATGTAGTTAGAGTTCTATATAATCAGAGAAGCGACATCGTTGTCCCCTCCATGCTTCCCATGATCGCCATGTTGGTCCCGCAGCTGCTCATTTGTAATCTAAAATGTCTTAAAAATGTCTCAGAGATATTTAAAATGTTTTTTTTTTAGAAAATAATATTACTTACTAGCGTCGGGACGCTACCGCGTCGCTTGACAAATATATTTTTTTCTCATTTACGGTACGCCGGTTACGGTTAGTTTGCACGTAAGATTCATTACGGGAAAACATAGGGCGCGTTCCATTTAACGACCACAACGCTCGCGAGCATCATGTCTTTCTTCTTCTTCTTTTTCTTCTATTTTTTGGCAAAGAACAGAGTACATCTCCATTCATGCTGCCAGAGAGCCATCTCAACTTAGTTTACGAGGATGAGAACACAGCGCACGCGCGCCAAAGCAAGGCTCCAATTTGTCGAGTCAAATCGAAATGTTATTCAAGCGTAGGAAGGAAACAATAGGAGCGACAATTTTATAGGATGGAAATTTTAAAAGCTCAAAAATGTCATCGGGGGGAGGAACTCCAAGGCCTCGCTCGACGGCAGAGAGGAGCGAGCCACGTTGTGCGGAGAGCAGCGGACAGGACCAAAGGACGTGGCCAATATCCTGTTGCGGAGCCCCGCAATCGCATGCGGGAGAGTTCACAATGTTGCACCTAAAAAGACTATAGTTTAGATTGTAATGATTAGAGCGAATTCGTGCGACAGTCACCACCCCAACGCGATCGAGAGAATGACTGTAAAACCATGCATTAGGCGAAAAAGATGGATACAGTCTAAAGTACTGGGAGCCTTTCCGGCCTGCTTGGGAAGCGAGAAAGTCCCCTTTAGTCTTAATATATCTATCTCGAGCAAGTGAGTAGAAGTCCGTATGAGGAGGAAGATACTCCCAAGGCTCACCCTCCCTCACAGCCCGCCCAGCAAGGAGATCCGCCGTTTCGTTACCCAGGATACCCACGTGCGTGGGGATCCATGTCAAAATAACATCAATACCCTGGAGAGAGGCCGACCTCAGCTTATTTTTGAGAACAAGGACGAGATAGCTGTAATCTCTGTCAATTCTGCTGGAAGAAATGACATCAATCACACTGCGGGAGTCTGAGAATATCGTCACCTTGTCAACACCATTTTCGAGGATGTATTCCATCGCGTGAATGATGGCCATGCATTCACCTGAAAACACAGAGGAGCTACAGTCAGCCCTAAACATTTTTTGAATGTGGAGACGGCGAAAAGACTCAATGCCAACACAATCCCCAGGTTCCTTCTTGGAAGCATCCGTGAAGATAAGCTGAAAAGCAAGCTGAGGAAACAGAGCCCGGCGAATCCCCTCCACCACAAAGGGAGAGGTAACCTCGGAAGTTGGAGTGAAGGATAAGGTTTCATAAGAGAAAAGATGCATAGGAACCTTAGAAAAAGAGGCGATTCTACGTTTGTATTCTTTATTCAGGTAAAAGGCTCTATACAGAAGAAATCTGTTGAACAGGTTATATTTGTTGTTGTTAACAAGAGCAGCCTGAAGGTCATAAAGCTTTTCAATAAGAAGGTTGTCCCTAAGTGCAAAAGATGGCAAAATAAATTTCGATGTCAAAAAAGTAAAACGATGTCTAATTGGACTAATACCTGACTCCGCATAAACCACATTAGTAGGGCTAGTCTGTCTCAGGCCCATACAGTAGCGAAGGGCCCTACGCTGAGTCCTCTCCAAGAGTTCCACTATACCAGAATTATGCAAGGGAAATATAAAGGAGCCATATTCAATAGAGCCCCGAACGAGAGCTTTAAAAACGCAGAGAAGGGTCCTGGGGTCCGCTCCCCACTACACCCCCCTCAGTGATTTCAAAATGTTGGAAAGTTTCCCGCACTTGTTTACCAGATAAAGGACATGAGTTTTGCCGCTGAGAGCGGGATCAAGATAGATGCCAAGAAACTTATGCGATTGGACCGAGCCAATAGCAGTGCCGTTCAGCTCGATTGAAAAACTCAGGGGATTGACTCTTTTTTTGGTAAATACCATGAGGGCCGACTTAGACGGGGAGACAGACAAACCCCTAGCAAGCAAGAACCGCGACAGGCCATCAACCGATCTTTCCAAGGATCTGAGGGCGATCTTGGGATCAGAGGATCCGGTATAGAGTGCAATGTCGTCCGCGAACTGAACAATCCGACAGTCATGGGAGAGATATTGTTTACAGCCAGAGACATACAAATTAAATAAAAGAGGACTCAATATGGAGCCCTGTGGAACTCCCTTATCCGAAACAAAGTGAGGGGAAATCTCGCCGTTGAAGACAAATTGGATATTTCTATAATTAACTAGTTGACATATGAACCAGCAAATTTTCGGGGGGAGTCCCAAGTCAACGAGATCCCTGACCAAAATATCAGGGACGACATTATCGAACGCCCCCTGGACATCCAGAAGTAGACACGCCGTTGATCGTCCCGAGACAAATCCGCCATGAACATCAGTCGTCAAGACACCCAAGTTGTCCGAACATGACCTCCCTCTACGGAACCCGAACTGAAAAGGGGGAGAACCCCCAGGGATTCCACCTACCAGTCCAAACGGGTCAGAATAAGCTTTTCCAGAACTTTCAAAAGACAAGAGGTGAAAGAAATAGGCCGATATTTTCCCGGGGTGGATTTCGGGATGAGAAAGACCAGGGAGTGATGCCATGAAGCCGGGAAGAGACCATCCTCCAGAAGTTCGTTGTAGATGTCTTAGAAGAATCTGCAAGTATTCCGTCGGAAGAGCTGAAATCATATAGTAATCTATTTGGTCGAGACCCGGAGAGGAGCGTATTTTTGCATTTCGAACCACTGACAAAAGTTCCCTGAGGGTGAAGGGACTATCGAACATCCTGCAGGAGTAATTAGGGGGGAAGTCACTAAGAGAAGAGTAGACCCTATGAAGAGAGGATGGAGGACATAAGGTGTTGATGGAGCGTCGAATTTCCTCTAAAATACGGCAGTTAGAGCTAGGGGAAGGAGTAGCGATGCCCAAGTAATTCTTAAATCGCTTAATAACTTTCCAGATGTAGGTGACAGGAGTGTTAGGATTGAGATTTTGGCAAAAGTCTCTCTATCCTTTTCTTTTTTCACATTTTAAAATGCGTCTAGAGATAGCTTCCTGTTTTTTAAAAGCGAGAAAATTAGAATATGAGGGAGACCTCTTGAAAGCTGAGAGAAGCCCACGTCTAATATCAACCGCCGCCTGGCAAGAGTCATTCCACAAGGGGGCCGGCAAAGTGGTTCGTTTTTTATGGTGACGAGAGGGTTCCTCAGAGGAACCTCTCCCCGCTTTCCGAGGCAGACAACTCCTCAAGTGGCGGGTAAAAATCTCATATCTATTTTCTGCGTTTAACGCAGGGTTGCTTAAGGATTCATTGAGGACGCACAAACCATTACTCAAGCTCTCGGCGAATTGCTCCCTCTCAGCCGCAGTCAGTCTAATTCTATGGGAGAAAAATTTTCTCTTTATAATGTGGCAGTTAAATCTAATTTCTGTCGGAAAGTTGGTCACTAAGATGAGTATCGTCGAGCACACTCCACTCGCACAAGTCGATGACAGAGGAGGACACAAAAGCAAGATCTATCGCCGCCCTCTCCCCGCAGTGCTGACAACGGGGATGTCACTTGCATTGGGCCTTCAAGTGCCCATAACGAATGTAAAACAGAGCGAAATTTTTGTAACGAAAGGCTCGACAGAATGCCTAATCATAAACAAATATATATGTCTAGGGAGCAATTGGCCCTTGAAGGTAATTAAAACGGTCTTACAAGGTATCAATGTAGACTCCTGACCATCAGAGGAGGAGGACAGCGAAACGTCCGTGCTCCTTCGTCTTCTGTTGAGCCTTTTTACGGAGGTGACCACAACACCACTGTTAATGCTCCTGCGAATCTCCTCGTCGGGCAAATCGAGGGGAACATTACGAATAATGCCCTTTCTTGTTGTTCTGAAAAGAGGAATATAGGCATTGTAACTTTTTGTTTTAAGGATGGGATTAGAGATCAAGCTGTTTGCCGCCTCTCGAGACTTTAACTGTATACTTATCTTAGAAAAACCAATCTTTTTAATTTCTAGAATATCTTTTTTTGAAATAGAATAGAGAAGGCGACCAACCGCGATAGGGTCGATTGAAGACGTGGAGTTTTCCGAAGATTGGATAATAACATCGAGGGGGCCCTGCGAGGTTCTATCATACTTATTTGTATTCGAAAGAGACGAAAGGTCAAATTCACTTCTATTAACAAAAGAGTCACAAACATGTTTACCTGAGCTCGAGTCATCCGTCTCTCCCATCCCGTCGCTACCACCTACCGGAGAAAGCAAATTCCTCTCCATTTTCTTGCGCTTATTAGGAATATTAAATTTAATGGACTTATAATTTAAAATATCACAGGCTTCCTTGGACGGAAAGGCTCCCCTCGTCAAAACATGAGAGTCGGACTGAGAATTAGATGCAACATTGTTAGCAGATTCGGATTCAGTCTCCATAATATCGTCAGATTCAAGAGGGAAGGGGGGAAGGGAAGACGCAATAGAGTCAAGTCTGTCCTCGTCATTAGCAGATTGCACGTCATTAATTACTAAAGAAGCAGTTGCTAAAAGCTTTGGTTTAAGCGAAGGACCCTCCTTAGGGTCCTGGGTCGGCATAATAGCAGGAAAAATTGCCTGGCCGGAAAACCGGCCGGCGGCAATGGCGAGTTACTACGCACCACAGAAGCGCAAAAGCACGCAAACAATAAATAAATAAAGTAAGAGATGATAGTTCACAGTCAGATTCGAGCAGTATAACATGCAGCACTATAAATGTTACTAAAATATTGAGATGGGCTTCAAAAACTGTTCTCGCACTAATTCAGTTCAAGGCTCACCAAGTAGCACGTGTTCACCGTATCACCGACTTGGCTCGAATCATCATCTGTCTTTGTTTAACTTTCGGTGAACAACAAAGATGAAATGATACCGTGAGCGTTGCGATCATTAAATGGAACGGGCCCATGGCGGTCAGCCAATCAGCAAGCGGAACGCCATTGCCGCTTCTCTGATTATATAGGACTCTACTCATTAGGCCCTGCGCACAATAAAGATAATATTAGAAATACGAATAAAATATTAAATATCAGGAGGAACAATTTGGAATTATTTTACTTCAAACAAGGAAACGGAATGGATTAATTATTTATAATTTTTATTTTTTTATTTCATGCGTTAATCCATTCCGTTTCGTTGTTTGAAGTAAAATAATTCCAAATTGCTTCTCCTGATATTTAATATTTTATTCCTATTCCTAATATTTTCTCTATTGTGTGCAGGGCCTTACGCTCCATGGGGATGTAAGGGTGCGAACCCATGCAGCGGAATAGCGTAACGCGGAACGAAAGCGGAACCAATCACGAGCGTTCCGCAGTTTTTGCAACGTGGATTTCAAGTTGTAACAATGCACCCCCCATTCTGACACATTGTTACCCGGCAGTAGACCGCCGGAAGTCTGCCGCCCGGCGAACATCGGCCGGGCAGGGGCAGAGGCGCCGAGCGCCCATTTTTAAACATTAAATACACCGTTGCGTTAAACAACCGTACGGCCGTTATACGGCCGCCGAGATTCGGAAAGCCGAATACCGCCGAGCGCTGCCGTGAACGCCCGAGCGACACCCGCCGAAACGCCGCGCCGTTTCGCCCAGGGGAGGTGACGTATTACCGAATTACCTGCCGAAAAACAATACGTCATTATCCCCACCCGGGGGCGAACGACGCGGGTACCGTTAATCGCTCGGGTATATAACGGCAGCCTTTTTAGATCCAGGCATCAGATTTACCAGAATCGTACCAGAAACCGAATCCGCTCGAGCTGTACGCTCGAGACTTTCCTGATCCGATCCTAATAAATCGCAAACACGACGGAACGCGAGGTTGACGAGTTCGCAGCCTCCGCCGAGCATTCTCGGCTTCCGAACCGCTTTACGATCCTTCGAAATCCAGGATCGCTTCTCTCGAGAGTTCTCGAGAAAACGATCTAACTTCCGACCGATCCGACCATTCGAACCGTGGGCTGGCGAGTTCGCCACCCCGTTGAGTTTTCTCAACACCGTTGGTCAACTCCGTACTCCGCGTGCGAAACAAGGGACAGCGAGTTCGCTGCCCGTTCGAAATTCCTCGATATCGCACGCATCCCATAACATCTGGGAATACGCGATATTAATAGTACCGCATACGTATAAGAAATCCTACGAGGCGATTTAAACCGATTCACACGTTTTTGTGAACCACGCGCACCGTCACAACAAACCGACCACGCGCCCCGCGCCGCCTACCCGGCGTGTTTATATCCGCGTCGCGTATACTACAGCGAATCTCATTGTAAAGATCGCGCAATTCATAACAGCCGCGCCCCGTCAATAACGCATTACTCCGCCGCGCACCCGCTCCGCGGGACCGCTATGTATTATTATTCCGCACCGATAGAGGCCTAATAAATTAATAGTTCTCTATAAATTTATTTACATCGTGTGTCTCAAATACTTTCTACGAGCCCTGATCACGACCGAAGGAATCCGCGAGCTCATAAAAAGTACACCCGTTACATTGGCGTTCGAACAGATAGGACCAGCCGGGACATACGATTTTTTTTTACTCTCTCTAACGGCATGAAGAATAACCGAGCGTTATGAAAACCTGGCTGTACGCGCTCTCAAAAGAGCGCCTGATATCGGTAGCCACCCAGTATGGCATCGACACAACCGGTACACTCGACGAAATCCGCCACCGGACAAGCCACTACATCGACTTGCACCCGGAAGAATTCGGGGCACAAGGCCCGGACGCCCGGAACACGCGGACGCCGCCGCGAATGGAGATCACACCACCGAGCGAAGACCGCGACGAAAGGCGCGAAATCGAACCAGCGAACACGCAAATGTTAGAACAGCTGCGGAAATGGGGACGGCCATTCGACGGTCGCGACCCAATTGCGTTCCTGGAACGCATAGACGACCTCCGCGCGGACTACGGATACTCCGGCGAGCAATTACTAAAGGGGCTGTCCGAGCTCTTACGAGGCGACGCCGTCGCATGGGCGCGAAATAATCGCGAAGACTGGCGGACGTGGGGGGATTTTTGCAACGCCATCCGCAGGCGGTATCTGCCCCCACAATACAGCGAAGATCTCCAACAACAAATAGCCGAGCGAAAACAACGGGAGACTGAGAAATTCGCACCATATGCAGACGAAATGATGACGCTCATACGCCGAGCCGGGGGGTTCTCGCGCGAGCAACGACTGTCGCGAATTTACGCAAACATGCGGCCAGAGTACAAGAGATACGTCAAACGCCGGGACGTGCACGATTTGAACGAATTATTCGACGACGCCGCAGAATTCGAGCGGATCGAGCAGGAAAAACCGAGCCGGAGACCATACAGCGCGGCGACGTCAACCGTAACGACCGCATATAACCGGGAAGAGTGCTGTTGGCGCTGCAAACAGCGAGGGCACACCCGGTTTCAGTGCAAGCAAGCACCCCGACGGTTCTGCTCGCAGTGCGGAAAGGACGGAGTCCTTACCAGCAACTGCCATCCGCCGTCGGGAAACGCCAGACGCGCCGGGAGTATCACGGCCGAACCCCAGGCGCCCAGACGATCGTGAAGTATACACCTCGGCCACATATTACGGCTACAATCCATGGACATTCCGTGGAAGCCCTACTCGATTCGGGCTCAGAAATATCGTTCATTAATGCTGAAACCAGCGAGAGAATGGAAAGGCTAGGCATCAGGCCCAACAAGGAGAACGGCCAGGTGCAGATGGCCGACGGCACCGCCGCCCGGACGCTCGGGAAAGCCCGACTAGCGATAGACATACAAGGGCGTACATACGTCCACGACTTCGGGATTCTGCCGACTCTCCGAGAAGCCGCACTCATTGGTATCGACTTGTGGAGCCGCCTGGGACTCGCGATCTCCGCCGCGACAAGTACGACCCCGACACCGCCAACCGAACTGCGGAAAAACCAGCGGCCTGACCACCAGCACAAAGGAAGAAGAAGAATGCCTGAAGGACTTCCTAAACCACGAACTCCAGAAATTTCAGACGGTCACGGGGCCGACCCCAATGGTCGAGCACCACATACGGTTAGGTGAATCGAACAACACCCATCAAACAGCGATACCGACCTCGCAACCCGGCAATGCAAACCATCATCGATGCAGAAGTTGAGGAGATGGAGAAAGCCGGAGTAATCGAGCCATCCCGAAGCGCGTGGAGCTCGCCGATCATGGTCGTCAAGAAGAAAGACGGGAAGCACCGGTTCTGCATTGACTTCCGGAAAGTCAATGAAGTTACCGAGAAAGATGCTTACCCGCTACCGCAAGTCACCGCCACACTGGACAAATTACGCGGCGCTCGCTACCTCACAACGCTCGATTTAAAAAGTGGGTATTGGCAAGTACCCCTTGCACCAGAAAGCCGACCAATAACGGCATTCACAGTACCGGGAAAAGGCTTAATGCAATTCCGGGTGATGTCCTTCGGACTGCACTCCGCCCCAGCGACATTCCAACGCCTGCTCGATACCGTCATCAGTCCCGCGCTCGAACCAAACGTCTTCGTATACCTAGACGATATCATTATCATCAGCCGCACGTTCGACGAACATTTAGACTTGCTCGCCGAAGTATTCCGTCGCCTGCGTCAGGCTCGCCTACGGTTAAACCCCGACAAATGTCGATTTTGCGTCGACAACCTAAAATACCTGGGGCACGTTGTCGACCGTACCGGAATTCATACGGACTCCGAAAAGGTCAGCGCGGTCGCAAATTGGGCCGAACCCCGATCGGTAAAACAAATTCGACAATTCCTCGGGATGGCATCGTGGTATCGACGATTCATACAAAATTTCTCAACGCTAGCCGCACCCCTTACGCAACTAACCAAAAAGAACGCTCGCTGGGCGTGGGGGGAAGAGGAAGCCGCCGCGTTCCGACAGCTAAAATACGCGTTAACCACCGCACCCGTACTTGCATGCCCGGAGTTTAACCGCCGGTTTTTCTTGCAAACCGATGCGAGTACCAGCGGTCTCGGAGCCGTCCTCACACAATATCACGAGGACGGCGAACGCGTCATCGTCTACGCAAGTCGTACGCTATCCGGCGCCGAGAGAAATTATAGCGCCACGGAGCTCGAGTGTCTCGCGGTTGTTTAGGGCATACGGAAAATGCGAAATTATTTAGAAGGATACGCCTTCACCGTCATCACGGACCATCAGTCCTTACGATGGTTGCAAAAACTAGAAACTCCGACTGGCCGACTCGCCCGCTGGCTATTCGAGCTCCAGCAATTCGATTACGAGATCAAGTACCGAAGAGGGGCGCTAAACCGCGTAGCCGACGCGCTCTCGAGAAAACCGGAGGTAAACGCAATGCAAACAATACGGTGCCGCTGGTACAATCGATTGATAAACAAAATCCGACGCGATCCTGCCGCGCACCCGGACTACCAAAGCACGGACAACGGGCTCTACCGACATCTACTCCACAGTCTAGATTTTAAAGAGACATCCGCCGACGAACAGTGGAAACTGTGCGTGCCCCGCGAACAACGGGAAGAGATCCTCCGACAATACCACGATGCTCCCACAGCCGGACACGGGGGGGTCGCGAAAACTATCGCTCGCATCGCCGAGAAGTTCTACTGGCCCGGAATGTTTCGCGAAATCACCAGATACGTACGACAATGCCAGAAATGCCTGGCACATAAACCTTTGCAACAGAAACCGGCCGGAAATATGCATGCAACCAACGTCACACGACCGTGGGCACATGTCACAGTCGACCTTGTAAGCCCGCTTCCACGCTCACGTCGCGGTGTGGCTGTTGGTCATGCAAGACCGTTTTTCAAAATGGGTGGAACTCGCGCCATTAAGAAAAGCCACGGCACCAGCCGTAACACGCGAGATCACGGAGCGCGTAATCCTGCGACACGGTCGTCCCGATATTATTATCTCCGACAACGGGACGCAATTCAAATCCGCACCGCTAATCGAAAGGCTTAAAGCTTTTAATATAGAACACCGCACAGCACCCGTCCGCGCTCCTCATTGTAACCTGGTGGAGCGTACGAACCGAACAATAAAAACAATGATAGCGCAATACGTCGATCGCGACCACCGCGGATTGGACGAACATCTCCCTGCGTTGCAATTCGCGTATAACACCGCCACGCATGACGCCACCGGATACACGCCAGCATATTTAAATCACGGTCGCGAATTAGTACCACCCGCCCCCGCCCTCCCAACACCTACGGAGGCCCCAGAACCCGACATCGTCCGACAACAACTACGAGACGCTGAAGAAGTCGTGCGCATCAACTTGGCCAGAGGGTTCCAGAGACAACAACGCTATTACGATCTACGACGGCGAGAATGGCGACCAAAGCTAGGAGAATATGTTTGGAAACGGAACTACCCGTTGTCCAACAGAGCAAACGCATTTAATGCAAAACTCGCGCCGAAGTTCATCGGGCCGCTCGAAGTACGTCGGTTCATTTCGCCGGTAATCGTCGATCTCCGGAGCAAACGCGGGAAATGGTATCGCCATATACACATTCAAGACCTGAAACCCGCTCCCGGCGAAAATAAAAACAATGACACCGACGACAATAACAACGAAACAGATGATCCGGAAGACAATAACGAAATCGACGAAAACAATGACGGGGAAGACGAAGAAGACGTCGAGGAAAACAACCCCACCACGGAGTAAAAAGCAGAAATCCGAGGAAAAGAGAACAGCCAGAAAAGATCACGAGCTCAGAAGCGTTCAATATGAGCATCGAGCACGATATATTGAAAGCAATCAACGAGATCTTGGGAGAGCCCGAGCCGCCGTATGGCACAGGGCTGGAAGCACCGCCGATCTCCCGGCCGCCACCACCAAAACGGCCATCGAAAGTCGGCACCGCCATCCAGCGGTCCGACAGGACGACCCAGCGGAAGCTGGCCATGTTGGCCACACCGCCGCCGCTGCTAACCGCCTGCCGCCGTCGACGAACGCAGCCGGAACCGATGAGGCCGCCAGCCAAGCGACCAAGGTCGCCATCGGGCCAGGAGCCAGCACCGGAGGAACGAACAACGGGGGAAACACCACCCGCCCCCCCCCCATGCCCGAAATCCTGATCCCGATAGGGCCCACGCCGCCACCTCCGATCATGGTGGAGTTAGAGCCGGGATATACAGCGCCGATCCCGCATTTCGCGGTACACGTATCCCGGCGGTATAAGATCCGCACACCACGCGGACGATGGACGCTCCGATTTGATAGCGCCGGAAAGTTGCGCTACCGCCGAAAAATCGAATAAGAGCGAGCGAGTGCCTCAAAATTCAGGCACTATAGGCGGTGTAGGGGGGGGAGGGTGATGTAACAATGCACTCCCCATTCTGACACATTGTTACCCGGCAGTAGACCGCCGGAAGTCTGCCGCCCGGCGAACATCGGCCGGGCAGGGGCAGAGGCGCTGAGCGCCCATTTTTAAACATTAAATACACCGTTGCGTTAAACAATCGTACGGCCGTTATACGGCCGCCGAGATTCGGAAAGCCGAATACCGCCGAGCGCTGCCGTGAACGCCCGAGCGACACCCGCCGAAACGCCGCGCCGTTTCGCCCAGGGGAGGTGACGTATTACCGAATTACCTGCCGAAAAACAATACGTCATTATCCCCACCCGGGGGCGAACGACGCGGGTACCGTTAATCGCTCGGGTATATAACGGCAGCCTTTTTAGATCCAGGCACCAGATTTACCAGAATCGTACCAGAAACCGAATCCGCTCGAGCTGTACGCTCGAGACTTTCCTGATCCGATCCTAATAAATCGCAAACACGACGGAACGCGAGGTTGACGAATTCGCAGCCTCCGCCGAGCATTCTCGGCTTCCGAACCGCTTTACGTTCCTTCGAAATCCAGGATCGCTTCTCTCGAGAGTTCTCGAGAAAACGATCTAACTTCCGACCGATCCGACCATTCGAACCGTGGGCTGGCGAGTTCGCCACCCCGTTGAGTTTTCTCAACACCGTTGGTCAACTCCGTACTCCGCGTGCGAAACAAGGGACAGCGAGTTCGCTGCCCGTTCGAGATTCCTCGATATCGCACGCATCCCATAACATCTGGGAATACGCGATATTAATAGTACCGCATACGTATAAGAAATCCTACGAGGCGATTTAAACCGATTCACACGTTTTTATGAACCACGCGCACCGTCACAACAAACCGACCACGATAGAGGCCTAATAAATTAATAGTTCTCTATAAATTTATTTACATCGTGTGTCTCAAATACTTTCTACGAGCCCTGATCACGACCGAGCGAATCCGCGAGCTCATAAAAAGTACACCCGTTACAAAGTTATTTTATATCTTAATCTAACATATTTTGATATAAAAAATAAAATATCTCGTAAAATATTCAGTTTTCGATAATCTTACCGTAATACTTTTATGTACAGAATAATGAGACAAATCAATTAGTGTAAAGAAAAAAACAAATAATTGTTTTAAAAAATACATTGTAAATAATTACATACTTTTTCTTAAAAACAATTATTTTTTTTTATACTAATTGATTTGTGTCATTATTCTGTACATAAAAGTATTACGGTAAGATTATCGAAAACTAAATATTTTACGAGATATTTTATCTTTTATATCAAAATATGTCAGATTAAGATATAAAATAACTCAAAAAGTACTTAATGAAAAAATACTTTATTATAATGTTTTGAAAAGCTCTCGAGATAAGCTACAAGAATATGTAATAAAAAAAGGGGGGTTCCATTTAAGAAAACGTCGATTACATTGATCTCACCTTGAAAAGGTCACTCAAGGTTAAATCCATATTTTTATCAAGTGGCCCCCTCCGAACCCTACAACTTTTGTTTGAAACATTTTTTTCGATAAAGCTTACTTTCCGAGATATTTCACAGTTTCAAGTTAAAAAACTCACTCTGTATATTATGCAATTATTAAATATAAATTTCAATTAGTTGGTTTGTATTATATTGCAGGCCCCACCAAACAGTGGATCAAGCTATTACAATTATAAAGGAAGACATAGTATAAATTTAATGGCAATTAGTGACGCAAAATATTGTTTTTCGATGTTGGATATTGGTGCTGAAGGTCGACAAAGCGATGGAGGTGTATTTCGAAGAAGCGAAATTGGTATCGGTTTCGAAAATGTAAATATGAATCTACCTGAACCAACTCAAGTGGAAGTAAATGGGCCAGAGCTTCCGTATATATTGGTGGCAGATGAGGCATTTGCTTTAACACCATACATGATGCGACCTTTTCCTCGAAGCAAGCACCTTGACATAAGAAAAAAGATATTTAACTATCGTCTAAGTAGAGCAAGATTAGTAGTCGAAAACGCCTTTGGATTGCTTGCAGCTCGGTGGAGAATTTATCGGAAACCAATTAATACCTCTTTAAGCACAGCGGTGAAAATTGTGCAAGCTACATCAGCTTTGGATAATTATATTATCCAATATGAGGCGATGTTACCTCCAGCAGAAAGAATCTACTCCAAGTACAGCACAGAAGATAATGTGAACTTGACTCACACAGGTGCATTTACAGAAATGGATGCGCTCAATACCAATTCACATAGTCGATATGCTGCACAAGTGCGAAATCATCATGTTGATTTTTTTATGAATACCGGTGCACTCGAATGGCAGTGGAATAAGGCCTTGAATAATGATTTTTAAATATACATCATATTTGCTCGATGGTCGCTTTGATACGCATTAGAGGTTTGTCGCAGTCCAGGTGTTTGTTAATTGAGTAAGCTCGCCTTCACGATACGATGAATGTTGATGAATGACAATAACGATACACACTCGTTGGCAAAGAACACGTCCTTGTTTTTTTCTATTTTTTATACATTTAATTTGTATTTAATAACTGAACATAGAAATAAATTCGTTGTTTTGTAAAACATTTAATTTGTTTATCAATTATATATTTTGTGCTTTCGAAAATGCTGATAAAATGTAAAAGGACTTCAAGAAGAATACAAAAGAAGGGAGGTGAATTATAAATCCAAACGCAGCTTTATTTTATAAAAATATATAAATATCTAATTTTATATAGTATGTAGTAAAATATAACTAAACAATAGTAAAAAATACTGAACATGTAACATCGTTAACATTGGTCACTGACATCGTAGTATTATAATTCCGAATCTGAAATGAAAATATTTATATATGTATCATGTAGAATGGATGTAAAGAAAAGCAGATGAGTCTATACATGCATACGAATACACTTATTGTATGCTTATTATATACTATTATGTATACGCAATCATTACCTAAGTTGTTTTGAACTTCCAGTATCCTGCTGAGAAATTCTATTTGTAATTTTGTTCTCTCTTTGTAAGGGAGTTGACGGAGCCCATCAGCCAAGCTTAATACAAAGCCATGTATCGGATCATTTTGTACAACTGGCTCAGTCATCAGTGTCTTAATAAAGGTCTCTTCTAAACTATCTAGATCTGTCTTCGATGATTTTCTTTCTAAAAAAACATATAAATAATATATAAGATTATGATATATAATTTAAAAAATGAGCGTAAATTTACCTAATAAGCGGAAACTTATTGAAACATTGGTTTTGAATTCAAATTCTTTACGTTTGAAATTGAAAAATATTTGAATATTTCTAAGTGTTTTTATAATTCCTAATACGCGAATTCGTTTAATTATGCACAGTTTGATTAACTGTAAATTGTTTATTACAGATTATTATAGAAAAAAAATTAAA
This sequence comes from Formica aquilonia x Formica polyctena, assembly GCA_907163055.1. Taxonomy (NCBI): domain Eukaryota; kingdom Metazoa; phylum Arthropoda; class Insecta; order Hymenoptera; family Formicidae; genus Formica; species Formica aquilonia x Formica polyctena. Next base: position 74,856 of record CAJQTV010000308.1, read on the forward strand.
CGATAAGACAATGTATATTACTTTACACCTTACAAAAATAATTCAAATTCAGAGATTCAAAAAACATTCAAATAATTCCTAAATGCAATATACCAAAACATTATTAATTTAAAGTAAATTGGCATTAATCATAACTAATTATAATTCATCTTAATTTTAATATTATATACTTACTAATTGTGATAATGTGAATTTAACATTAACATTGCTCATGTTGCTCATGTTGCTGCTTATTTCGAGGTTAGCTTTTATACAATACATGTATGTATAGATGTGTGCGTAGACATTACGCGATCTGCGAAACCTATTCCGCTAGGAACTACGGAAAACGGAACGAAATTGCGGAACGCTCGTGATTGGTTCCGCTCTCGTTCCGCGTTACGCTATTCCGCTCCATAGGTTCGCACCCTAAGGACTTGGAATCTACGTTGCAAAAACTGCGGAACGCTCGTGATCAGTGTAACCGGAAACAGGTCCCGCGGCTCACGGCTCAGCAATGGAGGGGATAACGCACACAAGCGCGAACCGCGTACGTGTGCGCTCTGCGCTTCGGCTAGCTTCGGAGAGTAGAGAAGAACAGACATATGTTTTCCGTCTTTTTCTTGCTTTCTACCGAGCTGGCAACGATGGTTGCGTTCCGATATTCACTGTCAGTACTGAAAATCTATAGTGCACGTGACGTAGACTATAGATTTTCAGTACTGACAGTGAATATTGGAACCATAGACATAGTATATCTAGACCGAGTGTTGAGGAGTGGGGGCCGATGCCCACGTAGAAAAGGACATACTCTGTTTCGTGCCCCTTTCGTTCTCTCTGGCCCGTACGTAGCATGACAAAAGAGAGCGCTATGCTCTGTGCGAGCGAGAGAGAACGCAAGGAGCACGAAACAGAGTATGTCCTTTTCTACGTGGGCATCGGCCCCCACTCCTTAAATAAAGGCAAACGCTCGGTCTAGATATACTATGTCTATGATTGGAACGCAGCCGAAGGCGACGTTGATTGCTTGGCTTATTACATACGATAGCGTTAAATGTTTTTCTGACTCGTGAAATTTTTATTATGCATATATATATATATATATATATATATAACATTTTTAAGTTTTATTATAATATAATAAAAGTAATATATTTACATGTAAGGACATATGCGATTTCTTAATTACTTTATATTACTTTAATAATTACTTTATTAATTATTTACACAAATATGTGTTTGCGTAAGATTATAAATATTACAATAATATGAGAACAGTGAATGGACTTCCACACCACCCATGAGGTTCCACTAATGGCGCGTTAGATTTTTTTATTACGTGGATCTTCGCCTGGAGTCCTATTGTACCACATTTTATTCATGTCTTTTATAGACATATATATTTTACATATCTACTTTATAGGTGTGATATCTTTTACGGACAAGATACGCGGATGATAAAAATTAAAAAATAAATCAATTTTTCATCAATTTTAAATTGAAGTAACTTTTGGGATTGTCTAGTTAGTACATCCTTAAAAAGGAAACTTGGATATGGATTTTAAAAAATTCATAAAATTAAATATACCCAGTGAGCATTATTGAGAGGATGAGCTCTTTAAGAGGACTTTTTAAAGACTTAATTAAATTTTCTTAGAAATGATATCAGTAAGTTATCTTTTTGTAAGATATCTTTCACAAGAGCTCTTTATGATATCTCTTCATAGATATCTCTAAAATCTCTAGCAAGCGTGCCATTTAAGATATTTTACGAAAGCCGCACACATGCGCAAGCAACGTACATGTGAACTAGAGACCCTGTGTTCTAGTGTGAACTGCGTGCCACTGCATGCTCTGGATTTCAAAGAGATAACATTTCTTCAATATTAACGTTTTTAAGATAATCTTTCTTTCTTAAATTATAAATATTATTAAATATGTATTTGAGCATAAAATATATTAATATTTTCATATATATTTTTGTTATTTCTATATTTAACCTAAGAAGTTGGGTTATGTCTTCAAAAAATGTAAAGGGCGTTTTTTAATTCATCGATTGATCAATCGCATGATGCACAAATGTAGCAAATACAGGACTTTGCTGTACTTGCGCATCATATGCGATTGATCAATCGATGAATTAAAAAACTCGCCCAAAAATATAATACTACAAATAGAACGGTTCTTAACGGTGACATTTTTTGATATTTAAAAGAAGTCAGATCGTGGAATTCTTTTAGATGTCAATTATATGATGTCTTTCTTTCCTCTAAAATCGACACATTGGAGGACTTATTGATATCATAATATAATCATTTTGATGGTGTTTTCGGAAGTCCGACTTTTAAACTTGAGTACTTTATGAATTTCTTTTGATAACATATTGCTCACTGGGTATTTTTAAATCATCATTATATTTATAGATTTCTGCTTGTGTTTACAAATAGACGCATACTGCGCAGACGCACACCGCTACGCGGCGAAGGTCAAGCGAGCCAACCTGGAAGTAGAAAGCGGTCAAGCGGGGATATAAGGCGGACCCTCTGCGGAGAAATCGTATATTTGTTTTTAACAACTGAGTCCGTTTCAATTGTAGAAACACCGATTTAATAATTGATTGTGACTCATGATAACAGCAATCCGACTTCACACTACATAAAATCAATTTACTTTTCATCTGCGAAATGATAAAATTTTTTATTAAAAGGGATTATTTTTACCTATGGATTGACTATGGTAAATTCCAATTCAATTGCATTAAAACAGGTTTAATTATAACTTTATGAAATCGTATAATTTCGGATTGAGGTGGAGATATATCATCCAACATTAATCTCGCCTGAAGCGTACTAAATTCGATTTGACTATTTTCGATCGGTTTTAATACCGCATTTTCGGTGCAGAAATCCCGATCGATTCGGATTACATTTTTTTAAATCCGTTTTAATCGACCATTTTTGGCAGGGTGTTGCTTTATCATGTGACAATGCGTCCGTAATGACAGGAAAACATCTTTCATTTAAAAAAAAGCTGGAAGAGATGTGTAAAAATTTAATTACACTTCCATGTCCTTGTCATTCCACTGCATTAGGTGCGCATGCCGCATGCGCTAAAATACCGGATTATTGCGAGGATCATCTACGTCACGTGCACTATAGATTTTCAGTACTGGCAGTGAATATCGGAACGCAACCATCGTTGCCAGCTCGGTAGAAAGTGAGAAGAAGACGGAAAACATATGTCTGTTCTTCTCTACTCTCCGAAGCTAGCCGAAGCGCAGAGCGCACACGTACGCGTTTCGCGCTTGTGTGCGTTATTCCCTACATTGCTGAGCCGTGAGCCACGGGACCTGTTTCCGGCTACACTGCTCGTGATTGGTTCCGCTCTCGTTCCGCGTTAAGGTACATTTTCACGAGCCGCTGAAATCGATCGTTTGAGCGACAAAAAGGATCACGTGATCGAAATGGACAAATGAGTGACCACAGTCTGGCCGCTGATTCGTCCATTTATATCACGTGATCCTTTTTGTCGCTCAAACGATCGATTTCAGCGGCTCGTGAAAATGTACTTTTATGCTATTCCGCTGTATTGATTCGCACAAGCACGGAAAAGAAAAATCTTAAATTTGGTATGTTGATCATGTCAATACAATTCAGTTACATCGTATCATTATTAACAAACATTTTTTCCATAAATGATCACAAAGAACAATCCATCTGCCATCGTTATGCCTTCAAAAATAAAATTTGGATGAAGCAATGGTCAAGATAATGCGTGATGCAAGAAGCTACGATTTTACGTTTGCAACTTTTATTATTAATTGATCGTCAATTTTAAATAAGAAGACAGGCAAGTATGGTTTCCAAGCTTGGATTCTTATTGCTGCTTGGTTGTATAGGATGCGTTTTGTTATTTTTTACATTCATGGAGAGAGATTTACGGTCACAGACTTCGAAAACGATTCTAATAAACCCTCAAACGACATACGACATGATGGGCGAATCATCAGGAAATACTAGAATCATAATCGAACCATCGTGCAATGCTACTTTTCTAATATGGATTATCACATCTTATGCTGGTAATCCCTCAGCCAGAAGCGCTCTACGACGAGCGTATATGGATGAGGAATTACAAACTTTAGGAATTGAAAGAGTATTCCTACTTGGTAAGTTAAATGATGATGCCGAGAAGAAAACACATGTATCGCAGGAAGCATTATTAGATGAGTCAAGACGATTCAGTGACATACTTCAGGGGGATTTCTTGGATACTTATAGAAATTTGACTTACAAACATCTGATGGGCCTTCGATGGGCAACGAATAATTGCAAACGCATTAAATACATTATGAAGATGGACGACGATATAGTTGTAAATATATATGGCATATTAGAAAAGTTACACACAGGTATAATAGAGAAAAATTCCTTAGCTGGTTACATCATGAAGAATATGATCCCTATTCGAGAGCCAGCCAATAAATGGTATGTAAGCAAAACAGAATATGCGGATAATACTTATCCTGATTTTGTCTCTGGTTGGCTATACATTACAAATTCACAAATGGCGAATAAATTGATCAATTATGCTGAATCTTCCCATAAATACTTTTGGATAGATGATGTATTTGTGACTGGTATTTTGAGAAAAGTTCTATACATAAAGATCCAAGATATCAGTAAGATGTTTACAACAGATTATAGATACTTAGAATGTTGTATAAAGGGGAAAACAAGTCTGTTAAAATGCGAATTCCTAATTGGTCCTAACGGTGGCGATGCAGAATTGCAAGTGAAATTTAAGGAGTTTGCAAAGTTTTGTCATGCAAACTGTTTTATTCGTGCCGAAAATAATCTTATTGGCAAGACCTGTGTAGTTGCATATAAAGAACCGAAATTGTATAAAGGTGCTTTCCAAATAAAACCTGTTAGGTTAGATTAGGAATGTTAAAATTTTATAAAGAAACGGATAGATGTAAATATGAGATTAATAATATTGTGTGCGACACGGTTGCACCAATCTCACTTTCGGTTTAAGTGAGAGTGAGAACTTTTGGCTTTTGATTATAAGTTAATCAATGATCAAATTATAATCTAAAGCCAAAAAATTCAAGCTTAAAGCCAAAATAAAATTGATGTAACCAGGCCTAAAAGATATATAGTATTTCCTTGTTTCATGAAAAATTTTCGCTTTATCTAAGACAGGCTCATCCCCAATTTCTTGAACAAAATAATCTCAAATCTTATTTAAAACGTTACAAATGTTTTGAGTTGCTTGATTGATTAGAACAAAAGGAGCAAAAATTTTTTGATAATAAAAAATGGCATATTAGGAGCACTCTTCATAAAACGAGGAAGTACTGTAATTTTATTTGAGAGAATATTTTCTGTTTATTATATTGTATACAAAATTTGTACAGTATCTTACAACATTTTTATTATTACATAATGTTTTATAGAATTGTAGTTGTCTTTTATTTTACCTATTTTTTATGTATTAATAGTTCTTGTATAATAGTTGTTATCACAGTCCTATATATGTGATAATAGTTTCTCTAATTTGCAATATATTAGACATACAGCTGGCACAAATCATGTCAATATTTTTAGCGCAGATATAAACAAGCCTTTGATAATATTCTTAAATTTTTTAAACATTTGGGCAGTTAAGACGTCAAATTCTTATCCTTTAATTATGAAAATTTTTTAATTATAATTATTTTTTAATAAACTGCTTATGATTACTAAATAGACAGAAGAAAATAAAAATTAAAGTAAAAAGTTACACTCTTCTACAGCTTTTGTGAATACTATATCCAGGGTGTGTTAACTCCTCTTAAAAAGATGAGAACAATTTTCAGCACCACTTGGCTGTTGCTGGAAAAATGCTAAAGTGTGGTTTACACAATGCTTTTTTACTAGCTACTATTATGTTAATGCGCTAGCAGCTAATAAAGTTGAAATATTTTAACTTGACTGAAATGAATCATGTGACAAAATCGCGTGTGTATGCATATATATATATATATATATATATATATATATATATATATATATATATATATATATATATATATATTATAGGATGATATACTATATATGTATATTTATTTATTTCTGTTATAATAATACAGCTGTAGTATACTACGACACAATTTATTTGAAATGTATTACTTACGAGTCTGAAGCATGATTATCTCTTATCATGAGTAAATTAAATAGACAAGAGATTTGTTTATTTTGAGTCTATTTATATGACTAACTTTTTTTAATGACAATATCATTACATCGCAACAATCGTGATATTATCATTAGAAAGTTAAGAATAGACATACAGACAGATTCAGAGTAGGAAAATCTTTATCTATCTAATAATCTGCAATACCTAAATCACTTTTCAGACTTGCAAATACATTTCAAACAAGTTGTAAGTGACAGTAAGCTAACTATAAGACACTCAGCTACCATTAGTAATAAGGAAAAATGCTAGTAATCTATGGAGTCGATAATGCTGTTTGTTTCTAAGCATCTAACTTTCATCTTCACTAAAATATGGAGTTAGCATACCCTGGTTATATTAGAGATAAATATTGCAAATTTGTAGTTTTTGTAAATCAAAGTATATATCTTGCACTTTTGCTTTGAAAAACTAACAATGCACCTGGCATTTCTCATCTTTCAAGTACGATATATATAACTCAACATAACTCTTATAAATTATTAATATTCATAAATAATATTTTAAAGATTTAATTTTATATAATAGAATTAAAAAGATGATATAAAGTTATATTTTAAAGCACAGATTTCTTTCTTGGTAACTGAAAAGTTGCGCCTATACATAAATGATCACTACCTACTACAAAATTTGGTATTTTTGGTAATGCAGTGCATTGGCTTACTGTAGGTAGGGCATATTTCTCTATGGGTTGGATGTTGCTGTAAAATATATAGTCGACCGTAATCCATTTATCCTGATGCGTTGTCGCTTCCTTTTCACCATGTGCGCTTATATGCCTATAAACGCTGCGCATGTTAAAGGGATGTGTTAGAGTGCCGGATGAAAATCTTACGGAATAACCCTTTATGATCTCGATCTGTGTACAACCAGTATTAATGTTGACACTGTTTTGTTGTAGCGTATTTATGTTACAAGATATGGTCATATTCCCATCTCGTTTCTGAAGAGACAATTCACTGTTTTCCAGCTAGGCAAAAACATAAATAATTAGAGAGATAACTCACAATATATGCTCATAACATGTAGAAGAAAGCTGATAGACTGAAGAAAAAACAAAACATACATAAAATTTAGAATTAAAAGCACATCATAATATTATAATATAAAAGTATCATTTTATAATCTATACTATATGTAAAAAAACAGACTCTAGGCATGATAATTATTGATAGTACTCATTAAAATGAACATATTAAAATAGACTTTTAATTTAGCAAGAGAAATTAAAATATTAGTATTCTTGCATGTACCATTAAGAACTTACCATGACTTTACCAGTACCTTCCCTTTGCAATCTTTGAGTCAAGATGTTAAAATGCTGACAATTATCAGTAATGCATAATCGTGATGGTATCAGAGAGTTGGACAAAAAATTATATTGAGAAGGCTCTAAGTTTCGTCCTTTGCCATAATACTCAAATGAACCTTCTGTCAAAAACTTGTAAACGCCTGTAAATGGCTCCAAGTTGAAGTCACCCGTTAATATAATTGGTAAGTATTTTGGGCCCGTCCTGCAGAATTATAAATGTACATATAAAGACCATTAGACATGATAAATATGTTTCACACTTACATCGTGTTTTCAACAAATGCGATTCGTTCTATTTCCGCTAACAAAAGTTGTGTTTGCGCTAATCGTACGTCATTACGTCTTGGATTATATAACAAATGAGTGGTTGCAACTATGACTTGGGTTTCTGGGCTATCTCTGAGGGACAATTTAGCAATTATTCCAACATTGTCTCTATTTAAAAGCTCGATATCAGCTTGATATAACTCCACCTTTGCGTAATCTAGTAAAACAAACTGATTGGAGCGATATAGCAAGAGCAAACCATCTTTCTTATCATTAGTTCTTTTTTTATATAGATACTCATATCCAAGCTGTTTGAATGGAGTTACAAAATCTAATAGATGATCCTCCTGCATTTCCTGAAGGCATATTACCTGGAATATTTGGTAAATATCATAATATTCTTTTACGTTTATATTATTAATAAAAATTTGATAGAAATATAGAAAATAAATCCATACATTTGCATCCGCTTCACGTATCTCCTGTATCACCAAAGTTTTTCGAATTTTCCAATTCAAAGCTTTCTTATTATGGCCTTGATACAAATACGAGTGATCTTCTAACAAGTTTTGTGCGAGGATATTAAAGGATAAAAGTCTCAGGATGAAAGAATCTTCTGTATTGCTAATTAATCTATCTAAAAATGTTTAAGAAATTATATTCTTTGGGCAATTGATAAACAGTAATATGTATATCCATTCGGAAATTTTACATTTGAAAAAAAAAAGTAACGATCTTTACTTTTTCCGAATCGTTTCCACTTCCTAATAATCTTATATCTTTCTTTATCAATATAATTTCCATGCTTTGTCTCTGCTGCATGTACATTAGTTTTAACACTGTGTGTTACATCTGTGAATGCTCCAGGTTGACAATAAACCAAATTACTTGAAGTTGTGTGAAACGGTACATCGCACATCGTGGTAGTATTATTTTGGCCATAACATGTGCCAAGATAAGATTCCATCTTGGCTTTTGTACATTTTTGATGAAATGCAGGATTATCCATAGAGATAGCGAGGTCGAGATAACCGGAAACTAAAGCTTCCGGAAATGGATTCAGATATAAATTTTCTAGGGATAATCGTTGCAAAAATGGCTCTACCATATACAAAATCTGAGAAAAAATTGTACAATAGATAATGTTTTTATAAACGTGCGCGCAATGAATAAAAATTAAATATTATATCAAGAAAATGTAATCTGTAAAAAAAATATACATAAAATAATCTCAATACGTTATTTAATAAAACTAAATCGTACTTTTATAAAAAAACGACATAAAGTTTGCGCGCGATTAAAAATTGATTATTAAATTTAAATAACTGATATATATATATATATATATTTCGGTAAATGTTTATTTTGATCCGCTCACCTTAAACCTTGATAAAAATACACTCATTCGATGTATTTTTGCATAAAAAGAATGATTTAAAAAGTAAAAATTAAAGATAAAATAAAATCGTTAAAAATGTAGATATTCTAAAAAAATAATTAAATATTACAGATGACGCTTTTAAAGGTTAGGAAAATCTATCATACCGTCGATATGAGATGAGAATGGCCGCGTTCGGCAAAGATAGGGCGCGTTCGGCAGAGAAAGCGCTCAGTTATTGTCTTGTCAACACTCGACGTTGATTTGTTGGTTCTAAAAGTAAGAGCCAATCACGTTCGATTGCTACTGAGCGGTTTTCTCTGCTGAACGCGCCCATAGAGCTCAGTTATCGTTTTGTCAACACTCGACGTTGATTTGTTGGTTCTGAAAATAAGAGCCAATCACGATTGCTACTGAGCGGTTTTCTCTACTGAATGCGCCCAATGCTTTCAGTGCGAAACAAGATCACTGACTACGGACGTTTTCCAGCAAGGTACATAGATGACACAGTGTACTACACATTATCACACGATTGGCTATCAAATACAGAATTTTAAATTCCTTCATTTGACAGCCAATCGTGTGATAATGTGTAGTACACTGTGTCATCTATGTATCTTGCTGGAAAACGCCCTACACGTCAGGGTGCCATTACATGGAGTGCGGAAACGCGGATTAGCGTAACGCGGAACGAGAATGAAATCAATCGCGAGCATTCTGCAGTTTTTGCTACGCGTTTCCGCGCTTCATGTAATGGCACCCTCACCCTTAAGGTGCCATTACATGGCAGCATCCATAGACATAATATATCTAGACCGAGCGTTTGCCTTTATTTAAGGAATGGGAGTAAAGATGCACGTAGAAAAGGATATCCTCTGTTTCGTGCCCCTTGTGTTCTCTCTCGCTCGCACGTAGAATAACGTACTCTTTCGCTACGCTATATGCGAGTGAGAGAGAATGCATAGGGCACGGAACAGAGTATGTCCTTTTCTACGTGCACCTTGGCCCTCACTCCTCAACACTCGGTCTAGATATACTATGTCTATGCCGATCGCCTTTATTCTTAAGCGGGGAGCACACACTTTTGCATAAGCGCATAATCATAAGCTTAAGGAATTTGATTGGTCCATTTCCTTATGCATAAGGAAATTGACCAATCAAATTCCTTATGCTTATGATTATGCGTTTATGCAAAAGTGTGTGCTCCCCGCTTTAGGACTCAAAAGCGTCCCCAAATGGACGCCGCCATCTTACCCAGCAATTTGCCTCCGAGCGTGGGAAATTCAAATGAGTTTGACTAAAACCACGGTCTATGTAAGACTGTAACTGAAACTTACGTTTACGTAACATTTTTGCTGTTATTAATTTAAAAAATCAGGATTAAACGATGAAACAGATCATAAAATAGACCAAAACATTACAAGATTTTATGTTTAATAAAACAATAATTCTTTATTCATTCAATAAAGGTTCCTACCATACGTTTTAATTGCGATAATACAATCAACTTGTCATGTTTCGAGGAATTTAGGATTATTTTTTAATATTTACAATTTCTTAATAATTTTTTGTGGGTTTTATAAATAAAATATTTGCAAATATAAAGAATGTTACCATAGTTGGACCTTCCTTTTCGTGTGCAGCTGTCACAAAGTTAAAAAGAAAGTTAAAAGTTAAAAAACTGTTACAAAGTTTATTAAGCGGTATCCATGATCTGCACTTATTGGTATCACTTAGAGCATCACCACGCATGCGCGCACCTCGGGCGTGTAAAATGGCGGACCTTCAATTGGGTACATCACCAGGAGGCCTATCAGCAATTCAGATATATAGATCAGTGGGTTAGATGAACCAACAATTAAAATTAGCAGGGTGATTAACTGAAATGACATGAATGCTTGGTTTTTCTTCACCTCTATTTTCTGTTGGCCACCCTGCTAATTTTAACCGTCGGTTCACCTCTGTATACTTAGCAGACAAATTTGATATTTCTTATTTTTTATTATTGCAATCGTTTGGGAATCGTTTGGGCAAATTTAGGAATATATTCTCATAGTTTAGGAAATAATAATTTATTTATAATAAATGAAAATTAATTGAGCGTATAGTTAGCAGACATAATTTTTAAAAAATTCTTTTTTTATTTTAATCAACATGAAATCATTTGGGAAACACATCTGTAATGTTTTCAACGTTTGGGAAATAATAGTTTATTTTATAATAATTAATTCCCTATCAGATAATAATCCGGAACCGGATACATAAGGTTAGATATGCAATGCTAGATGGACGGGATCCGATATAGCCCACATTGCTAATTGATCAATTGCACACTAGGACTCTCTGATTGGCCAATCGTACTAGATTGGTCCATTTCCTTATGCATACATATATGGACCAATTAATTTTCTTAAGCCCGATCTACAATGTGTCGTTAGTCGTTAGTCGTAAGCAAATTGACCAACCACAGTCTATTATTCCAAGAATATTCTAAGAATAATCGACCGTGGTTGGTCAAGTTGCTTGCGACTAACGACTAACGATTCATTGTAGACCGGGCATAATGCATATGTTTTTGCGCTATGTAAATTTGTCTGGATATACCTTTACGGTTACGACAAAAAACTTGTGGGTTTGATGCCATCATCCATATATTGCAATTTGATGCACTTTATGATTCTCTATATCATTTTTCTATACAGTCATCGAATAATCACGCATTAAAATTTGTATGCAAATTTATGAAGATGGATCCAACTATGGAAATACTTCGTGAACGCCTTTAACTATATACCCATGGACTGTTAACGACCCCCACTTTTCCCATTTAAGCAATGTAAAACGCCGCGATCCAAGATCTCAGCGCCCCCAGAACCCAAATGGCCAAGCCAAGAACTAATAATCATATATTCTGACTGTGAATTATTTGCAAGAGAAGAATTTGAAATGAGAAAAAGTGCTATAAATGAAATAAAGAATGGTTCGTTATTGTTCATTATTAAAATTTAAATTGATTGAAAAATTTAATATGAAAGAGAGCAACAAGTTTTCTATTAAAAAAGAAAGGAAACTAAAATGTAATGCAATAAGATTTACTTGAAAATAAAAAAATTAAGAAAATAAAAAACAATCTTAGATAAAAGAATATAAATTATTTTTTATTATAATTTATAATTACTGTCCTTTGAACAATATTATTTTGTTCAAATCTTTTCTAACATAAGTTAAATGCGATTTTCGGGTAAATTCTTTTCCAAAGTAATAGAATTTTATTTTTAAGTACAATTCTATTATTGTCTTTATTAATTCATACTTGTGATTGCTCAACAAGTCATTATCCATTACGTGCACATTAAAATTGTTAGAAACTTTATTCAGATTTATATTTCTTATCACATTTATACTAATTTTTTGAAACGCGTCTTTCATTTTCAATTTATTTTGTATCCTATAAATATTAAATAGCTTTTCTGTTACACTCGTTATAGCATTATACTTCAATTCTTCTCTTGCAAATAATTCACAGTCAGAACTCAGAATAAGTGATTTATGTGATTATTAGTTCTTGGCTTGGTCATTTGGGTCCTGGCGGCGTTGAGATCTTGTGTTTCTAGGATCGCACAATGGCTGCCCATTAGCAGTCCAGAAATATATATAGTCCAAGGTCCCAGTTATTCCATTCGGCAAATCTAGAATCTTTAGAAGTAAGAGTCTGGCCAACCAATCTCGTCCAATTTTTGATTGGCTTGATACGAAATAGCGACACCAATCAGTGATGATGTTTTAAAAAATCAGCCAATAATTTTTGCATACATATGCACGCGTTATGCCGGATACATGTAGTAGTAAGTACAAATGTAGTAGTAAGTGTATATACAGTACGCCATTTTGTATCAAACTAGAACATTGGCCATACTCTTACTTCTAGAAACTCTATGCAAATCTGGCCATATACGAAATATTTTTCGTGACCAACTTTTTTCTCTCTACACTTTCAAGATAATTCTCTTTACTCTTTCTTCATGTAGTATCACTGAACTATATACCATACTGGAACGCGTACGGCTCTGCTGATTGGCGGCCAGAAATGTGGGTCTGCGAGAGTTGTCGCTTCTCAGACCTGTTCTTGTCTATCTAACTACGTCGACCACGTGACCAGATGTACTATCCGTTCTAAAACCATTATCATAACTTAATGTGCAGTTTTTTAAGGTACACTTTACCATTTTTCATATTTATTTTAACTCTCTGCTTCTTAACGTTTTCAACCATCTAGCATAGAAATAAATATTCGCGTGGTATCGAAGATCGCGTGTGATTTGGTGTGATTGCGTGGCAGGACGATGTTTTCAGTCATGATAGTTCACGGTAAAAAGAGACAGCTCTGAAAAGCTGCAGCTATCCTTTAGTGGCCGCGGTAGTAGTGATGGGGGCATAGCCGTGCGCGTTCCAGTATGGTATATAGTTCAGTGTGTAGTATATATAGTCACTTCCGTCCGTTTGTTTAACACTAGAGATCCTTAAACAGAGATCGGACAATGTGCCGTCGTGGGGTGAAACCGGATATGACGTTTTTGATGGCGGTTTATTTTGATTATTGAATAAATATAAGAATACGACATATATTTTTCGCTTGAAGTTAATGTGAGTAATGAGTATTAAAACACGCATTAAAAAAGGTTACAAACAAATATATTTCATCAGTTTTCCTGTGTTAATATCAACTAATAATATGAATTGACTATTAAAAAATATATTATTATAATTACTATTATAGGTTATATTATTATTATTGCTCTATTATTACTACATTATTATAATTATTATTACGTTATTTTATATTATACATTATGTATTATTATAAATATAATTTATACCCATAGACATAGTATATGTAGACCGAGTGTTGAAGAATGGGGGCCAAGGTGCACGTAGAAAAGAACATACTCTGTTCCGTACCCCTTGCATTCTCTCTCGCTCGCACATAGCATAGCGAAAGAGAACGCTATGCTACGTGCGAGGGAGAGAGAACGCAAGGGGCACGGAACTAAGGTTATATATAAGTAGATTAATTCATGAGCCCCGATTACTCATAATGCAATGCAAAGAATCGATGTGTGAGCCAATAACAGTCTACCTTATTTAGCATCTCTTTTCAATAGCGACTTCTCACACATCGATTCTTTGCATTGCATTATGGGTAATCGGAACTCATGACTTAACCTTCTTATATATAACCTTACACGGAACAGAGTATGTCTTTTTCTACGTGCACCTACGGACATCTATATGTTTAAATTATAGTTAAAATTATACGTGCAATTAAATATTGTATGATGATCAATAATAATAGTAGAGAATAATAGGTAACAGAGTGAACAAATACACAAGATGTAAGACAAGGGTACCTGTTAGACTTGGTGACTTGTTGCTTCGTTACTATAATATCGATACTTTGTATATCATATCAACGGGATAGAGAAATAGCACGATTGTCAATCCTTGTTTGACATTATTTTGTTAATGCAATTTACAAAAAAAAGGACAAATACAAGAGTTATTTATTTATTAATTATTATATAATAGTGAATAATAAATAGCATTAAAAATGTATTGATATTGATTAATATATATTTTTGTACAAAAATATAAAACCAGAATAAATAACAAAATAAATGGTAAATGTTCAGATTAACTTACACCTCACGGATCATTTTCATTTTTACATATATTATAGAGGGCGCATTCCTAAGTAACACGCACTTTAAATTTTGTGGCGCTCTCTTCTGGTTTCAGAGATATGCGATTTTGAAGTATCATAATTTTCGTATTTATTTCTATGATCTTTTCACTATATCTTACTTGCGTGTTTATGTTTTTTTTGTTTACATTTGCTATTCCACACAAAGCGAGGTTCAACGCAAACCTATGTGTCTAGTTTGCGATAGTGGAGCCCCCCCGCAGGGGGGGGGGCGGAACATACTGTCTCATGCATATACTTTTTAATGCAAAATAAGGTTTCACATGGGTTTATAACTTTCCATTTTATATTTACGCATTAAAAAGTGTATGGAGACAGTATATTTCGCCCCCCCTGCGGGGGGGTTCCACTATTAAAAAACTAGACACATAGGTTTGCGTTGAACCTCGTTTCGCGTGGAAAATGGAAAAATTTAAGGAGCTTCGTTTCCAGAAATGTAAACAAACACTTTTTCCACGTCTGCTTTACACAGATACAACGTAAACAAACTTTATTTTTTCTTATTTTATAACAGAAAAAGCATTAAAACTGTGAAACTTTAAAATTGCATATCTCTGGAACCAGAAGAGAGCGCCACAAAATTTAAAGTGCGTATTACTTAGGAATGTGCCCTCTATACTATATGTGAAAATGAAAACGATCCGTGAGGTTTAAGTTAATCTGAACATTTACCCTTTATATGAATGTATAAAATTTAATATACACTGCCACTCGAAAGTATTTGCCCACCATCGGTTTCGTGGATAATTTTTATATAAAAGCCTTAGCTGGCACTTTACCTATATTTTTTTTATGTACACATGTATCGTCGTTATATAAAGCAGCATTTTGAAATAATATTTTGATTATCACTAATATATAAATAGAAAACGTCAGAAAACACCAGCAGCTTATTCCTTGGAATTCGCCTAGAGATAAAATTCACCCGAACTTCCATTGTTTTTTCGGTCTATGCCATGTCATAATAAGCATTCGTAATATTCTTCAGTTATCTGTTAATTTCGCTTTTCATTTTCGCTTTGTAACGCTATAATCAAAAACAAAGGCGGACACAAAGTATATTATCATGGACAACCTCCTTAAGAAGTCTGCTCAACAGATTCTTATTTGTCTACAGAACAACACCTCATTGTGCGACGGGAGAAATTCCAGGCAAACTAATGTTCAACCGCAATGTTAGAATATTAATGGACCTGATAAAACTAGCTTTTAAGAAGCAAATCGAAAATCAGCAAGAACAACACAGAGGAACCCGTGATGTCATCTTCAAAGAAGGAGATCGTGTTATGGCGCGTGACTATCGAGTCCTTAACAAGAAAACGTGGGCTCCTGCTGCAGTCACAGAAGTGTTAGGCTCCCGTATATATCTAGTCAAACTTAAAACCGGTAAGGTTTGGAAAAGGCATCTTGATCAATTGATAGCTGCTACTCACAATAATGACTGCACTCTCAATTCGCGTAACGAATTAGATGTAAGTACCAACGAAACTGATAATCGAATTCCAACAATTATTAGTCACAAAGACGATGATACGCCGCCACCTGCTCTTCCTGCTATTCAAAATAATGTTAAAAAACCTAGGCAGAATATCACAAGTCAATCGACTTGGAGTTCTAATAACCGTGACAATACGGTAGTAACTCGTAATCAAGAGACACGGTAATGTCTCACGCCAAGTCACGCGAAGCAAAGATCGCGCGCAGCAACGCGAGACGCACCGTGTATCTATATGCGAGTCGGCCAGTTGAGAATATCTGAGATTATCAGTTCTTAATAACCGCTGAACAGATCGAGTTCATACTAGGCTTAATCGACAGCTTGGGTCTTAATTACATAAGAAAATTGTCTTTATTATTGCTCTACATGTACTATGAGCAGAGAAATTACGATGCAAAGTTCCAATATAGTAGATTTTATTACATTTTTTTTGGGCGTCATCAACGAACCTTCCAAAACGTACAGTTACGCTTTCGATACGAGATGGCGCTAGCGGCTAGCGCCTTATTAACAATCACTCTTTGGAGAGCGCTGTGGTCAACCGCCCCGATAGCACGTTTTTTCTCGGGCCTCGTTTCCTCTGTTGCATTTCATAAGGCTGGTGTCAGATCAAGTGCGTATTTCGTTCCCAAATACCTGCCGCTGTTTGTGCCTAGTATTAGGAGGCGTAGAATTCGTCTATTATTCATCGCTCTCGCTTGAGCCTGGAATTTAGTAAAGGCTTCGCAGAGGAGGGGGGGGGGGCAGTGCTCCTTCCCGCATCAGACTCTGACGTGGATAACAGTGAAAGTAATGTTTTCTATCCGGATTCGCTCAATCTGGACATTAACATTATGTCTAAGGATGACATTATGGAGTGTGTGCTAGAAAAATCGTATCATAAAAGGTTGCATGAAGAAACGAGCGAGGACATATCGGACAATATGGCGCCTCGTCCCGCCAAAGATGATGCAAGAATTACTAAGACAAAGAAAGACAAGAGGCCGGTTAAAAAAAGCTGTTTTAATCAAGCTCCCGAAGAAAGTTCCGTTGGAAATCTCCCTCCGAGAATCACTCGTCCCTCTGTTGATATTGAGGTGGAATCCGATCTTCCGGACCCTTCGTCAGGAAACATGTATGATAAATATATTCGTCCTCCGTATGAGGTTAGGTTTATTAAAACAAATATTATACACAAAGATGAAAAACAGATGCATACTCTAGAAGTTTCTCGAAAAATCAATGGCATAGGCAAAAAGACTGGGTTGAAATTCTCTCACATAGCCTCCCATTCTCGTAATACATGGAAAATCACGTTTGATTCGAGATCGGCTGCTAACGACTCTCTCATGAATACATATTTAAAAG
Organism: Formica aquilonia x Formica polyctena; assembly: GCA_907163055.1. Taxonomy (NCBI): domain Eukaryota; kingdom Metazoa; phylum Arthropoda; class Insecta; order Hymenoptera; family Formicidae; genus Formica; species Formica aquilonia x Formica polyctena. The sequence goes on from CAJQTV010000308.1 coordinate 92,638, forward strand.
AACTTGGCTTTACGGCCTTCATCCCCAGATATTTACTCGTGAGAAGAGGTGTCGTCCAGGGAATTCCGTTGGATATGCCGTTGGAAGAACTTGTTGAGGAAGTGAACAAAGATCAGCCTAATAGAATCAAAGTCGTCAGAGTTTTCAGGCTCAAGAGGAAGGATAAGGTGAATAAGAAATGGGTTGACTCCGCATCAGTATGCTTGGAATTCAGTGGGAAGGATCTCCCTGACCACGTAATCATCTACAAAACTTGGCTACGTGTTTCATTATATTTTCCACAAATCAGAAGATGCTATAGATGTGGTCGGTTGGGTCATATTAGTAAAATATGTGAAAGAGAAGAGACTTGCCTTTCTTGCGCTGAGAAGCATGCCTTCGTGAAAGAAGCCCCATGCCAACTACAGAAGAAGTGTATTAACTGCGGTGGTCCGCACAGCACACTTGACAGGAACTGCTTGGCATTTATAAAAGCCGGTGAGGTGTTAAAGACGATGGCAGTGGAAAACATCTCCTATCCGGAGGCTTTGAGGATGGTCAACAAAACATGGAGCAAAAACAAGAATAAAGATGAGCCAAGATTCATAGCGAAGAATCCACAACATTTTCCTCTACTTCCTATGGTTCGGTCTCCTGCGGTCGATGGAGAGAAGAGGAAGCTTCCTTATGCCAAAGTGTTGTCTTCAAAACTAGAGGTCAGATCCACGAAGCCCCCCATATCGGAAATCTTAGGAAGGAAGACAATACTCTCCCCTAAGCAAATAATGGAACTAATTCCTTCTGTACCGGAATATGAGCTTCTCCTGGAAAGGATTACTAACACCATTCAGCTGCATGTTAAAAATCTGGTATAGGGTAACTTCTTCATTACTCATTTATATACTTTTATCATTTTTTCGTTATGCCTTTAAAAATTATACAATGGAATGTTAGGAGCTTGAAACACAAACTCAATGAAATTAATGGTAGATTTTCAGATGCAGATATTTTTATTTTCTCGGGAACATGGTTATCTCCTTTGGACAATGTTCTCGTCAAAGATTTCGACTTGATCAGGAAGGTTAGGAGAGACCGAAAGGGTGGCGGAGTAGCCATTTGCATTAGGTCAACGCTAAAGTACAAGCTTATCAAACCTCAGTTTGATTTGGATGGCGAGATTGAGATCTGTACTATTAAGCTTTTTGAGGGAAATGAGGAACTTATTATTGCTGCCTTATATCGCCCTCCAAGTGGATGTGCGTTTAGTTTGAGTTCTTGGGTAAGAATTTTCTCACAATTTAATAGTAAAGTGATTTTTGGAGGGGACTTGAATATTCATTGCGCCTCTTTGGGCAGCCCTTATAGCTGATCTTCTGGTCGCAATTTCGAAGACGCGTTAGCTGGTCTTGATCTGATCGTTTGTAATGATGGAAATCACACATATTTCAATGTATGTAATGACTCAAGTTCCATATTAGATTATACATTGGTGCACCCTTCCCTAGGCCTTCGAATGAAATGGAATATCTTCCCAGATCTTTGTGGTAGCGATCATTATCCGATTGTATTGTGTTTGGATGTATTAGTTTCATCCAAGAATGTAATCAGAAAGGCTTCAAGGCTATACTATAATTAAGACAGATTGGAATTTCTTTCGTAACAAGATAGAAGAAAGAATTTTTGAACTTGATAACCTCGGGTTTAATCATGTTCCCATTAACGTGAAATATTCTTCCTTCATGTCTCTAATTGTGGAGTGTATCGAGGAGGCTACCCCAGGGCGTTCTACTAATCAATTTTCGAATCATAAAAATAAAGGTAAATCAAAGCCCCATGGAATGCAATCCAGGGCTCCTTGTCCCTGGTGGGATTCAGAATGTGAGAAATTAGTGAGTGAAATTAGAAAGTGAGGTTAAGAAAGGCCGCTTTCCTTAAGTTCAAGTTTACAAAGAAAAAGGAAGATATGATCAATTTTAAAATTGCGCAATCTAAGACTAGAATCGGTTTGAGGAACATTAAAAGAAAGAAATTTCAGGAATTTTGTGAGGGTTTAAGGAAGGAGTCAGATCCTTCTTACATTTGGAATAAATTCAAGCAATTTAAAAACAGAGGCTTTTCTCGGACTCCAATAACCAATATTCGGAAGACGCCTCATTGGAGGTTAAAAAAATAATTTCGGATATGAGTCCGCCCTGGGTTACGCTGTCTTCTCCAGACCTTTCATCTCCTTTACCGGGCCAAGATGACTTCTTGGACCTTCCCTTTTCTCAATCTGAATTGAATTTGGCTCTTGACGGCTTGAACATAAAATCTAGTCCTGGCATGGATAACATTGACTATAAAATTTTAATAATGCTTCCTGACGTGGCGAAGGATTGGCTTTTGAGGATTTATAATGAAATTTATTCTTCTAGAGACTTCCCGGAGGAGTGGAGGAGATATTTGATGTTTTTCATCCCCAAATCGGGAGATAAGAAAAGATTTAGACCCATCTCACTTGCTTCGTGCACGTGTAAGGTCTTTGAGAGGTTGATTTGCAATAGATTAACCTGGTGGTTAGAAAATAACGATCTACTGCCCAATTCTCAGTTTGGATTTAGAAAGGCTAAGGGTTGCATGGATAATGTGTCAATCTTATATTCGGAAATCTCTAGAGCTTTTTCGTCTGATAGATCTAAGCCAACAGCTTTCCTTGATGTTAGGGCGGCATACGATAATGTCTTGTTTGACATTCTCATAAGCCGGCTGAGTAAACTGGGTATTTCGAGGAATATGGTTGCTTACGTGGCCTTCCTTTCCCATTCGAGACAAGTTCATTGTAGATTTGAGGAGATAGACGAAGTGGTCTGGGTTCATTAAGGCCTTCCTCAGGGGAGTGTCCTTTCCCCCTTGTTATATGCTCTGTAAAGCACATTGAATCCTCAATCCCGATAGGATGCCGAATGATTCAATATGCAGATGATATCGCAATACTTGCTAGTGGTAATTCCAATTCCATTTCAGAAGGCTTGGAACTTGTTGAGCGTGCCATTGAAAATGTTACTACATCATTAAATGAGTTGGGGCTGGATTTATCAATCGAAAAAACTAAGCTATGTGTTTTCAGAAAGGAGAGAACGAAAATTCCGGACAAACTTCTATATATTAAGGTTAAAAATAAGTTTATTTACTGTTCTCCAAGGATCTCCTTCCTTGGTATTCAGTTCCATAAGCACCTTAAATGGGATTCTCAAATTAATAGAATTGTCAAAAGCTGCCAAAATCCATTGAGGATGTTGAGTTGTCTTAGAAGAACATGGTGGGGTGCAGACCCCAGATTACTTATTAATTTGTATATTGCACTTGTCAGGTCTAGGTTAGACTATGGGTGTTTTCTTTTCCATGATATTAAACATCATCTTAGACTTAAATTAAACAGAATCCAATATAAAGCAATTAGAACCTCCTTAGGATTTAGGATGTCCACACCCATCAACGTCATTCTGGCGGAGAGTGAGGAACCTCCTCTTTTTATGCGAGCTCAATATCTCTGCAGAAACTTTATCACCAAGGTGTTTTCTCAAGCGAATCATCCTTTATTGCAAGTGCTAGAAGAAATCATTGAAATACGTGAAATGCCATCTCAAATCAACCGGTTGGAGGAGCCTCTTTTGGTGAAATGCTTCAAACAAATTGAACCTAAAGCTCACTTGATAGAAAGTGATCACAGACCTTTGTGTTTCTCCAAGAACTTTCTTTCGCTATTATATAAACCTGAGATTGACTTGGATTCAGGAAAGATTCTTAAGAAATCCAAGAATCCTAATAGTGTGTTTAATAGAATGTTTGAAGAAGCTCTTTCGGACTTTTTATGCGTCTTTAGTGATGGTTCTAAGACACAGGGACAGGAATTTGTGGGTTTCTCAGTGGTATCCAACGATGGTCTTATCAAACTATTATTTAGGTCTTCAAGGCTGGTCCCTATTTTTACGGCTGAGGCAATGGCCATTCTAGAGGCTCTTAGAGCACCTGCAATCCGTGGGGCGTCGAAGATTTCTATCTTCTCTGACTCTAAATCTGTTTTGACATCTCTACTAAGCAACTTTACTAAGACTACTCACCTATCTCTGTATATTAAAGACGAGATCAGATCGTTGGAAAGCGAAGGCAAGAAAATTAATTTATATTGGATCCGCAGCCATTGTGGAATTTCGGGTAATGAACTGGCTGACGTAAATGCTAAGGAAGCTGTCCGCTTGGGGATAGATACTCATATTGGTATCCCTCCAAGAGATCTTAAAAAATGTTGGCATGAAATGTTGCGCACTGAGTTAAGGAATGGTGCCTATTGATGGGCAATGCGAACAAGGGTTCCTTCTATACTGATAATTATTTGGATCTTAGAAATAAACCATGGTTTCACAAACTCCATATAAGCAGAAAAGTAGTGGTATTCATAGTAAGACTTAGGAGTGGCCACTCCAGCCTCAGGAGTAGTCTTCACCGATTTGGGATCGTTGATAACCCTCTGTGCCCTAATTGCGGGGTTATCGAGGAGGTCAACCATGTGTTTTGGCAATGTCCTCGCTTTGATGTGCAGCGGAGTTCGTTGATTAAAAAAACGGTAAGGGCTTTCGGCCTTCTCCCAATCCCTATAGAATCCATCCTTGTGTGGGTCAGAGGGGACGCAATTTGGTGCTTGGAGGAATTCATTGAGAACATTGATTTTGTGTTTTAATCTATAGTTATTGTCATACCTTTTGTTAGAATTGAAATTATTTTTTCATATGGTATATAAATTTTGTTTCCTTTGTATTCATCAGTTTAGTTATAATGGAATTTTATTTTCACTCTATTTTTCCTTGTTAGGTCACTTTATTTACTTTAACTACTTTAAGTTAATTCAATTTAAGATTCGCTTGTGTTCATTATATTGTAATATGCTTCATTTCTAGACATAGGTTTTGTTTATTTTTTATAATGTAATATAAAGAGTTTGAGTAGCGTTTAAGTTTATGTCCATGAATGGTTTAATATTGATATTGATATTAATATTAATATTAATATTAATACTAGTACTATACGATATATGTTTATATGTACATATATGTATACTTTAAGGTATAAAGTTTAATTTAATTTGATTTAAACTAATTAATTAATTAGTTATTTAAGTTATAGTAGTAAAATATATTACAATGTTTAGATAAAATAAGGTAGGTTAAGGTAGAATAAGATAGATTACAAATGTATTTTCTTTCGCTTCACGTTATGATATTTTTACACTTTTCAGTTCTAAATTGTTTGTAATGTAATAGTTTTTATTATTTTATTATTTGATTAGGCACTTGGTACTAATGTATATACTGGTATTCATGTCATGTATTATACAGGGTGTCTCACAACCTCCGTACAATACTTTATTAGCGTGTTCTAGAGATAAAATAGAGTCAAAAATTCTAATACAAAAATTTTGAGGCTGCAATAGTTTTTGAGTTATAAGCGGTCAAAGTTTGCCAATGATATCGCGTAAAACTCGCGCGCTCAGGCCCGTAATTACACTTACACGCGTACCGATCTGTCATCTGTTATTGATTTTTTCAAGTCAGGTGATATTGATTTTTACTGCACAGCTGATTTTATTTTCTCGTTTTCTATGTATTACGTCATGTGTATTACGCCCACATTGTACATTATAGCGATAGGCTAATATTAACAAATTATAAATCTTATACGGACAACATTTAATTCTTGAATAATTTAATTTAAATTAATTAAATATTCACATAATTAAATAATAATTAATTATTAATAATAAATATTAATAAAAATAAATAAAATTATTAATAATAATATTAATATTATGTTATCAATATAAATATTAATAAAAATAATTATAAATATTTTACTAATTAATAACATAAATAATATTACTAATATTATTAATTATTAATGTTATAATGTTTAATTTTATTATTATTACTATTATTATTATTTAATTATTTGAATATTTAATTAAATTATTCAAGAATTAAATGTTTTTCGTATAAGATTTATAATCTGTTAATATTAGCCTATCGCCATAATGTACGACGTAGGCGTAATATACACAGCGTAATACATAGAAAACGAGAAAATAAAATCAGCTGTGCAGTAAAAATCAATATCACCTGACTTGAAAAAATCAATAACAGATGACAGATCGGTACGCGTGTAAGTGTAATTACGGGCCTGAGCGCGCGAGTTTTACGCGATATCATTGGCAAACTTTGATCGCTTATAATTCAAAAACTATTGCAGCCTCAAAAATTTTGTATTAGAATTTTTGTCTCTATTTTACCTCTAGAATACGCTAATAAAGTATTGTACGGAGGTTGTGAGACACCCTGTATATATATGTACAAATAGCAAGATGGCCGATGGTCAATGCTCAAGGCGCATGCGCCAACTTTATGCTCAATAAAAAAAAAAAAAAACGATCACTCTTAAGAGCGCTGTACGTAGCAAACGTGAATAGACGTGGATTTTCATCTCTGCTGCTTTTAGGCAATATTATTCTGATTTGAGCGAGTTTGATCTTGTTTAAGCTTAGTCTTGACAGTGTGGTTTCCCAGTGTATAATTCGGGTGTCTATTTTACGCTCTCTTTTAGCCGGGAGACCTAATAGTACCAATTTCGTACAATAAAGAGGTACCGGAGGGGGAGCGGGTGCCCCTTCCCCCATCTGATTCCGATTGGTATGACGAAAATATACCGAATCCTTGTAAACAATCCGCTTTAGACGTCTCAAAATTGTCAAAAGAAGATGTAATGGACATTGTCCTCGATAACTCTCACGCCAAAAAGAGGATTCATGACGAAGTGAGCGGAGATTCGTCCGAAAACATGGCGTCCCTTCCCGCCAAAATTTCCACATCAAATATGCTTACTAAGAAAGAGAGGAGACGAACGAAAAAGGTCGTGGTTCAAGAATCCACTGAGGATACTCCTTCGACAACTGCTTCATCTAAGAACAATCAAAATAGAAAACAAATTATCGAAGATTGTGAAGTAGAGTTTGATTATGCTGATCCTTCTCCTGAAAACATATATGACAAATATAGTCGTCCTCCCTACGAGGTATTTATCAAAAGAAGCATAGTTAATAAAGATGATAAATCGATCCCTGTTTTGGAAATCTTCCGAAAAATCAATGGTTTGGATAAGAAGACGGGGATTAGGTTCTCTCAAATTACGAGTCACTCACGTAATACATGGAGGTTAACTTTTGACTCAAGAGCAGCAGCTAATGACTCTCTGTCTAATAAATTTTTGCGGGAACTTGGCCTAATAGCGTTTATTCCCAGGCACCTGTTGATAAGAAGAGGCGTCATTCAAGGTGTCCCTCTAGATGTTTCGATGACAGAAATCATAGATGAGTTAAACAATGAATCGAGTAATAAAGTCAAAGTCGTTAAGGCCTTCAGGCCTTAAAGGAAGGACAGAGTAAGCAATAAATGGATGGATTCCCCTTCAGTCTGTTTAGATTTTAGGGGTAAAGACCTTCCTAACCAAGTATGTATTTGGAAAACACTGTTACGTGTCTCCGTGTACATTCCACAAGTTAAGAGATGTTATAGATGTGGCCGCTTAGGGCACATCAGTAAAGGCTGTACAAAAGAAGAGACGTGCTTTACTTGTAGCGAAAATCATGTTTACGTAAAGGAAGCACCTTGTCAAGCAGTGAAGAAATGCATTAATTGTGAAGGTCCGCACAGCACCTTGGATAGGTCTTGTCCAGCCTTTAAGAAGGCATCTGATGTGTTGAAGAAAATGGCGTTAGATAATTTGTCCTATGTGGAAGCATATAGGATAGTAAATAGATCCTGTAATGCTAAGGACACCCCGAGAAGTATATTCAAGAGCGCTCAGGACTTTCCACTTCTTCCAGTTTCCCAGTCTAATTTATCTGCTGGAAACAGGCCAGGATATGCCAAAGTAGCATCATTGAAACCTGTGGACACATACTCTACGTTGTCATACAAGGAACGTGCAGGAAAAGGACCCGTCTTTTCTCTCAAGCAACTGGTTGAGCCGTTACCTAGTATCCCTCAGACCGAATTACTTTTGGAGAGGCTCACAAAGACGGTGGAACTTCATATTAGAAATTTAAATTAGGGTAATTCTTTTATTTCATTTTCTTTATTTTCTTTTATTGTCTTTTATTATACTATGACCCTTAAAATTGTTCAATGGAACGTTAGGAGCTTGAAACACAAGATTAATGAGATTGAGAGCAGATTTTCAGATGCAGATATTCTTATTTTATCGGAAACGTGGTTATTCCCAGCTGACAACGTTCTAATTAAAGGCTACGATTTGGTAAGAGAGGATAGAAAGAACAAACGAGGCGGTAGAGTGGACATTGCTGTTAAGTCTTCATTAAAATATATCATCGTCAATACAGACGTTTGTTACATCGAAGCTATGGAGGCGTGTGCAATTAAACTTTTTGGTAAGAACGATACAATAATTATTGTTTCTTGTTATCGCCCTCCAGGCGGTTGCATGGTTGACTCTAGATCATGGGTTAAATTTCTGTCTCAATTTCAAGGAAATATAGTATTAGGTGGGGATTTAAATATTCATTGTCTCTCTTTTGGTAGTTCTTATAGCTGCCCTTCTGGAAGTCAGTTTGAGAGTGCTATTGGGAATCTCGACTTGGTAATTTGCAATGATGGAAGTCAAACACATGTTGACTTTAATAATTGCTCCGAATCTGTTCTTGATTATACCATATTACAACCGAATCTGGGCCTTCGCTCAGAATGGAGAGTCTTTCATGACCTTTGTGGCAGCGACCATTTTCCCATTATCCTTTTCATAGATGCTTTCATTTCATCCAGAATTTCTCTCAGAAAGTTTCCTAAATTACATTCCGTTAAGACGGACTGGAATTTCTTTCGTAGTAAATTGGTGGAGCGTATTGAAGAAATTGGGGAGGAAGAATTTGAAAGAATGGAGGCTATAGTGAGATATTCATCTCTTACTTCATTAATTACGGACGCCATTGAGGAGGTTACTCCTGGTCGTAAACAAGCCAAGGAAATTCATTACTCGTTGAACAATCAAACCACTTTCAAAAAAAAGACTGGAGTTCCTTGTCCATGGTGGGATTCGGAATGTGATTCGAAATTGGTTAGACTTAGGAGGGCGGCGTTATTAAAATTTAAGTTTTCAAAGAAGAAAGAGGATATGATTAAATATAAAATCATGCTGTCTAAAACTAAAATAGGTTCGAGAAACATCAAAAAAGAAAAATTCAAGGAATTCTGTGAAGGATTAAGAAAGGAATCTGACCCTTCATATATTTGGAAGAAAATCAAACAGTTTAAAAATTGTAAATTATGCTCAGATTCCTCCAATCAATATAACGAAGACAATCTTATCTCAGTTGGGAAGCTTATATCGGAACTATGCCCTTTCTGGGCCCCTTGCCGATACCTGGCTTTTCTAATCCCACTTTGGAACAGGACGATTTTCTTGATCTCCCCTTTTCGATATCGGAATTCGAAGTGGCAATGAACGGTTTAAGATTGAAATCTAGCCCTGGACTCGACTGTATCGATTATAAAATTCTAAGTGCGCTTCCGGATTTTGCAAAGAAATACTTTTAAAAATTTTTAATGAATTTTTTTCTTCTAGAACTTTTCCGGACGATTGGAGGAAATATATATCGTTCTTTATTCCCAAATCGGATAAAAAAAGTATAGACCAATATCCTTGGCTTCATGCATTTGTAAGATTTTCGAAAGATTAATTTGTAATCGCATGACATGGTGGTTGGAATATAAGGAATTTTTACCGAAGTCGCAATTTGGTTTTAGAAGAAACAAAGGATGTATGGATAATCTTTCGATCCTTCTTTCGGAGACTTTTAGAGCATTCTCTCTTAACCAATCTACTATAGCAGCTTTCCTCGATATTAAGTCCGCCTATGATAATGTCCTATGTGATGTTTTGCTTGAACAATTATCTCACCTAGGCGTTTCCAGAAACGTGTTAGCTTATATTGCCTTTCTTACCTACGCCAGACAGGTTCATTGTAGATTTGAGGAGATTGATGAGGTTCTGTGGATGCACAGGGGTCTTCCTCAGGGGAGTGTCCTTTTTCCTCTTTTATATGCTATCTATGTTAGAAAGATAAAAGAAGTGATTCCAAAGAATTGTCATATCATTCAATATGCAGATGATATCGTAATATTTTCTAGTGATACATCTAAGTTTTTGGGACTAAAAAATGTGGAATCTGCCATAACAAAAATTATTCCTGTGCTTAATGAGCTGGGACTAGAGCTGTCAGTTGGAAAAACTAAATTATGCATTTTCAGAAAGGGTAGGTCTGCACTTCCTGATAGACACTTAAATATTAAGGTCAATAATGAAACAATTTTTCGCTCACCCAAAATCTGCTTTTTGGGTATTCTCTTACATGAGTCTCTTAAATGAGACTCACAAGTAAATAAAATTGTCAAAAATTGTCTCAATCCTCTCAAAATTATTAGTTGCCTTAGAAGAACTTGGTGGGGAGCTGACCCTAATTTATTAACAAACCTATATGTAGCATTAATTAGATTTAGGCTCGATTATGACTGCTTCCTTTTTCAGGACATGAAACCTTCGCAGAGAATTAAGCTCGATAGAATTCAATACAAAGCTCTTAGACTTGTTTTGGGTTGTAGATTATCTACACCTATCAACATCATTCTCGCGGAATGTGCTCTATCTTAGAGCACAATACCTGTGTAAAAATTTCATCACAAAGATTTTTGCTCAAAAGGACTATCCTTTAATACAAACTTTAGAAAAGATAGTAAAAATTCGAGAATCCTCGACCCAAATCAATCGTCTGGAAGAACCGCTTCTTGTTAAATGTTTTAAACAGATTGAACCTAAAGCTCACTTAAGAGAGAACGACCGCAGATCTCTGTGTTATACTAAAAATTTCCTTTCGTTGGGTTACAAACCTGTAGTAGATTTGATTTCAGGGTACGACTTACAAGAATCCAAAAGCTCGGACAGCGACTTTAATAGAATTTTTGAAAAGGACCTCTCTGACTCTCTATGTGTTTTCACAGATGGATCTAAAATACCAGGCGATAAATTCGTTGGTTTCTCGGTGGTTTCTGTGGATGGATCCATAAATCTTCTTTTTAGATCTTCAGGTATAATGCCAATTTTCACTGCGGAGGCTATGGCAATTCTGGAAGCCCTTAGATCGTTAGTTGTTCAAAAGGCTAATGCTGTAACTATATTTTCCGATTCTAGATCGGTTTTGTCTGCTATTACCTCTAAACGCTCTCTAATTAAATCATCCCATTTAGTCCTCTTGATCAAAGATGAAATCAGAAAATTGGAGAGCATTGGAAAAGTAATAAAATTTATTTGGATTCCTAGTCATCGAGGAATTACAGGCAATGAACTAGCGGATTCTCGAGCTAAAGAGGCAATTAGAATTGGGAGAAACTTCCGAGATAAAGATTAGGTTGGGCTCTCTCCCAAAGACTTCAAAAAACACTGGCAAGACCTTTTACATCAAGAATTTAGAGATTGGTGTCTCCTTATAGGGGAATCTAAGGGTTCCTTCTACACAAGAAACTATTTAAATCTCCGAAGAAAACCCTGGTTCCATAAACGGATGTTAAATAGGAAAACGATAGTATCAATTGCAAGACTCGGGAGTGGCCAGTCTCAGGAGCAGTCTATTTCGATTCGATATAGTGGATTCCCCTCTATGTCCTTTATGTGGTGTCATAGAGGAAATGAATCATGTTTTCTGGCAGTGCCCACGTTTCGATGTCCAACGCATTTCTTCGATTAAAGGAATTGTCAGGGACTTCGGTTTCCTTCCGATCCCCATGGAATCGATTCTCGGTTGGATTGAATCTGGGGTGATTTGGTACCTTGATGACTTTATTAGAGGTATAAATATTAATCTTTGATCTTGTGTTTCAAATCTTCCGTAAGCTTTAATCTTAAGTTATACTTTAGGTTTTGATCTTAGAGTACGCTTCTATAATAAGCTCTAGGATACAACTGGCAATTTCTTATTGTATTATTATGTTCATTATCTATGTATTATGTTCAATGTGTTTTTTTTTAGTTATGCCTTAATTAAGAAAGCTATATATTCTTTACGATATGTTATTCTACTATGTAAGTAAGTTGATTAAGATGGTGCTACGTTTCCATTTAGTTTAAATTTCAATACCTTTTAGTTCAGCTTCTCACTTTCTTCTGTGATATAAAACGCTAGAAATTAGTTTTAAGCTAGATTTGTTCACTTTTATTTAATTTTTTATGGTTATATACAGTACTTTAGCTTATGCTATATGATTATTTAATGAACCCTACGACTGACTAGTTTTAATCCTAGTTTATTAAAAAAAAGGCAAAAAAGCATATTAATTTAACTCGCCTTAATTTAAGGTAATTTAAGTAATGTAATCTAGATTGATTTAATTTGTTTTTGTTTTACTTATATTTAATTTACACAGAATATTATTATTTTGGCAAAAACTTTATTTAATTTATGTTATTGTGTTTGATTAGTTCCGTATTTATATATACTGACTTACTTTCTGTTATACTGACTTATTGTACTTTATTATGTTGCTGATAGTATTACTTATATTGTTAATATATACTTCAAGATATCTTACATAATAACCCTATTGTTCTTAAGAAGGATGTTAAGATTTTTATTTAAAGGATGTAAAGATTTCTATTGTAGGATTTTAAAGTTAACATTATATGTAATATGGAGCAATGTGGCCTAATGGCCGATGCTCATGGGCGCTTGCGCCATGTATTTTCTTCATAAAAAAAATAACAATCACTCTTTCTCTTTCACTATCTTTCGCTCTCTCTCGTTCTTTCCTGCTTTCTTTCTTTTTCTTTCTTTTTTTTGCTTTTACGCGTTTGTGTATGTATATGTGCGTGCGTGTATGCGCGCTTACAGATGAGTACGAATAATAATGCTGTTATATTTGAGGCTCACAATAACAAATATGTACTATCAAAAAAATGTACATTTTATGCATGTTACGATAATCATTTATCTTTTTCTTTTACATTATTTTCATCATTCTTTTACAACGCAGTCGAATTAAATATATGTATCTGTATTATTTATGAATATATAATGAAATAATAAAAAACAGCTTAGTTTTGTTTCTTTTTTTAATAAAGAAAATATATTTTGCACACACGCGCATACACACACACACACACACATACATATACATACACAACATATCATTATGTCAAACTATTCATCTTATATTATTATTTATATCTTATAGCTAATGGCACTTCGTGATTACTATGCTCGTAATATAGATTGTGTGCAAGAATTAAATGTGCAGTATTCTCATCCGTTTCTATCTTTTCCACGTATTATTTATAAATGATTATTGTAACACGCATAAAATGTACATTTTTTTGATGGTACATATTTCTTATTCTGAGCCATATATATATATATATATATATATATATATATATATGTGTATTATAATATACATTTACTCTTTTTTTCACATCGAATGCAATCAGATTAAATGATTTATATTGGAATCATTACCGAAAAAAAAATTTATGATTTGAATAGTGGAAAAAACCTAAAGAATATTTACGAAACCTTTTCGATTTATTTGGCTCTGTACATTTGCTACAAATTTATTATTGTTAATAATACCATCGTATATTTGTATTTATTTAAAGATGTTAACATATACTACAAAAAAGAATGATATCGCTAAAAACTTACCTTTTTAGAAAAAGGTAAAAAAAAGGCGCCAAGTACACGCGCCACTTGTGAAAAACTATATTTATATATATTTATAAAATAATGTTATTTTAAATTATTGAAAATAGAAACTTATAAAAATATTTTAACCAAAAAAGAATTGTACAAATATATCCTACAAAAATAATGATATCAACAAATTGCGCCAACTGAAAATAAAAATTAAACAAATATTTTAACCGAAAACAATTGTAAAAAAATTAAAACTTAGAAATTAATATAAAAAATTAAAAATTTATACAAAAATTAAAAATTAATACAAATAAAAAAAAATTTTAATTAAAAAAACTTTATTTATTAAAGGATTTACTTCTACATCAAAAGGTCAAGCCAAATGTTATGCATGTGGTAATACTAATCACGATTTTTCTAGTTGCAGGTTCCACTCGGCATGTAATATTGCTGAAATACTGTAATGTTCGGAAATGCTCCAGAAATATTTCATTAATATTTCAATTGTAACTTTACATCCGAAATATTTCAGAAATGTACCTGTATCATGTTTTTTAAAATATTGCATTTGCAATATTTCTGAAATCTTTCAGGAAGTCCTTTTGTAACTAGTATTAAGGTTATAGTTTATTTGCTTACCGCTATGTGGCGCGCTATTCACTGTCTATATCCGTATTCAAATTTTTGTCATGAGCGTATATAAAGCCTGCAAAATGCGGTTGATAATATTATAATTATTTTTATCAGTTTAATTTCTGATGCGATTTCCGTACCGGAAAATTCAGATATTGAACCGATTTTTAGAAAATCGGACAGATAAATGTCCGATTCACAATTGACAATTTCTGTCCGAATCAGTGAAAATCGTTCGTTATCTGTTTAAAACAGTGCTCGGATTTAGTTGCACATTTCGGCCCGATTCTGTGGCTCACGCCTATTGCCCCCCATTCACCACTCATACGTTAGCGACGAGTCGCCAGATACGCGTAACTAAGGAGTGCGACGCTTTGTCTCAGGAGCGTCCGTATATAAGAATGTCCAAATATAATATTAAGACAATACTTTTCTAAATGCACCGCGAAAATTCTCAAAATTAAAAGTTTTTCTTCAATATTTTATATTGCATTGATATAAAATATTGAAGAAAAACTTTTATTTATAGAAAAGTATTGTCTTATTATTATATTTGGTCATTCTTATATACGGACGCTCCTGAGACAAAGCGTCGCGCTCCTTAGTTACGCGTATCTAGCGACTCGTCGCTAACGCACGAGCGGTGAGTGGGGGGCAATAGGCGTGAGCCACGGAATTGGGCCGAAATGTGCAACTAAATCCGAACACTGGTTTAAAATATAAAACAAAAATTAACTTCTATATAAATAAAATCTTTAATTTTATAAATTGAATTATTTAAATTTATCTATAATATATATCACATTAATGTATGTTGTTATATATTATTACTGTAATTGATTTTAGTTTTGTCGTCAAACAAACATCAGAAAATGACGTCTCGTAGATGTGACATATCGACATCATTTTCGGGTCCCATGAGACCTAATTTAGGATGTCTAAGTGGTCATTTTGTGACCAAAATTTACCGTCGTCAGTTTGCTACTTGGGATATGTTTCAGAAATATTTCAGTAATATTATCGAAATATTGCTGAAATCTTTTAGCAAGGTTGCATTTGAAATAATTGCGGACATTGAAACATTGCAGAAATGGTCGTGAAATATTTCTGTAATATTGTTGAAAGGTGTAATATTGGAATATTGCAGTAATGTATCAGAAATATTACATGCCGAGTGGGGTATAAACAGTATAAATGTAAAAAATGTAACGAAATGGATCATATAGCAAGTGTGTAAAAAGGCACAAGCTTCTACAAATTATCTAACGGATAGCTCACAAAAGTCTGCAGCTTCAGAGGAGGAAGTCACGGAAATGTTTAACCTACAGAGCAACCAATCAATAGTTGAACCGTTGAAAGTCAGTCTTAAAATTAACAACAAGCCTATCATAATGGAAGTAGATTCAGGAGCTGGCATGTCCGTATTGCCATATAATTTATATCAGGAAGTATTTAAAAATATTCCATTACAATCTTCAATCATAAAATTAAAAATGTACGTGATTTAATGTTAGCATTTAAGATGTTCAAAAATTTTCAAGTGAAGTTATTAGCTATAGATTTTAATTGCGATAAGAATATTAAAGATAAAACGAGTCTGTAATCATTATTGACCGAGTTTGCAAATGTTTTTGAATCTAAAATTGGTACGTACAAATATGAAACAATTCAATTAAAGCTCAAAGAGAACGTATCTTCTGTTTTCTGCAAACCAAGGCCTATTCCTTTTGCATTTCGTGAATTAGTCGATGCAGAGCTTACCAAATTAGAAAAACAGGGAGTTATTACCAAAGTAGAAAATTCACGTTGGGGTACACCATTAGTTCCAGTATTGAGAGCCAACAAAACACTACGACTATGTGCTAATTACAGTTTAACCGTTAATCCACATCTAGAAGATGTTAATTATCCATTGCCTAAGGTTGAAGAAATGTTTGCCGCTATTCAAGGAGGACAAAAATTTACTAAATTAAACTTAAAGAATGCTTTCAACCAGTTATTATTGGATCAAAGTACACGTGAATTATTAGCTTGGAGCACTCACAAAGGCATATTTCTTGTAAATCGTTTACCATTTGGCGCAAAACCTGCGAGTGCCATATTTCAAATGAAGGCAGAAAACGTATTACGTGGTCTAAAAGGTGTAGTAGTATATATTGACGACATTTTCATCACAGGAAAAACAGAAGAAGAGCATTTATCCAATTTAAGAGCAGTTTTAATTCGACTCAGCAAAGCAGAATTTAAATTAAATCTGGACAAATGTGAATTTTTTAGAGACAATTTATTTTTTCTCGGTCATGTCATCGATGCTAAAGGACTACACATGGATTCGAAAAAAGTTCAAGCCATTGCAAAGGCACCGCGACCAAGCGATATTACACAGGTGCGTGCTTTTGTTGGCATGGTAAATTATTATGGGCGATTTATTCGCAACTTGCCTGAAATATTGGAACCTCTATATCAATTATTGAAAAAAGACACTACTTTTCAATGAGATCACAATTGTGAAAATAGTTTTAAGAAAGCTAAGTCTATATTAATGTCAAATGTAGTACTAGCCCATTATAATCCAGATCTTCCAGTAAAATTAGCATCTGATGCTTCGTAACATGGAATTGGTGCCGTATTATTACATGTTTATCCTAATAGAACGAAACGACCTATAGCTTTTGCTTCAAGAATATTATCCAAAGTAGAAAAAGGATATTCTGTGATTCATAAGGAGGCATTTGCCATCTATTGTAATACCTCATAGGACGATGCTTTATTCTAGCTTCAGATCACAAATCGCTTTTAGCTTTATTTGGTGAGAAGAAAGGTATTCCAGTGATGGCAGCAGGTAGATTGTAACGATGGGCCATATTTTTATCCGATTTCAATTATGAGTTGCGATATGTAAAAGGCAGCGAAAATGAAGGAGCCGATGGTTTATCATGTTTGTCAATTTCCACGTTAGAAATAGAAAAGGATTCAGACATCGAATATTTACAGTTTTTGGAAGGCAAACTTCCTCTGGATTATTTACAAATTCGTGAGGCAACTCGAACTGATCCACTATCAAGTCGTGTAATGACTTTTGTAAATAGTACATGGCCGTCACAAGTGGAAGAAGATCTTAAACCATTCTATACTCGAAGAAATGAACTAAATACAGATCAAGGGTGAAATAAAGATCTTGATGTGGGGCAGTGATGCGCTGCCGTGGGATTTTTTCCCATGTGTGTGGGAATCTCCGTGCGCATGCGTAAGCTGACGTCACAGCTATATGTCACGCGTTACCACAGATGTATCTAGCTGTAACGTTAGGTGCGTATAAGGTTTCCCGCGTAGTTTTCCCGCGTCTTTCTAGTAATGAAGTGATAACGCGTGTAGTGTGTCGTATTATAGTGTATAGTATTAAAAAGTTTGTGATAATAGTATTAAAAACGTAGTGCATAACAAAGGAGATGGATCATCCACAACTATCTACATCGAAAGGAGTCGAGGAAACGAAGAGGAAATAAAAAATGAAAGTATTCCAGCATTCTTGGTTGAGTATATTATGTGTACAACTTTGCTTCCGCCGTTTTCCTATAGATGGCTTTAGCGGTAAGTAGTGGTCGAAATAAATAGATCATAGACGTCATGCAATAAACTTGGGCATCTGTCAACATAACCCCATAAAAACATTAATCGATTTGTGTCTGCATCATAAAGTTATTCTCGATTGAAAATGTCAGTTTACGAGCCAAATTCTCGTCATTTGCGGGAGGTTTTAATTTTCTGCTTCAATATGAAGAAATCTGCGGCTGAGGCTCATCGAATGCTCTCAAATACTTATGGTGAGGCCGTTATTAGTGAAAGAACGTGTCGTGAGTGGTTTCAACGCTTCAAGAACGGTGATTTTCACGTCGAAGACCGGCATAGCGGTGGAAGAGAGAAGGTTTTCGAAGATGCAGAATTGGAGGCATTACTTAATGAAGACTCGAGTCAAAGTCAAGAAGAATTGGCACGATCATTGGGAGTGACTCAACAAGCAATTTCAAAACGCCTCAAAGACATGGGAATGATTCAGAAGCAAGGAAATTGGGTGCCGTACGAGTTGAAACCAAGAGATGTTGAACGGCGTTTGTTTGCTTGTGAACAGTTGCTTGAAAGGCAAAGACGGAAGGGATTTCTGCATCGCATTGTGACTGGGGACGAAAAATGGGTTCATTACGATAACCTCAAGCGCAGAAAATCATGGGGATATCCCGGCCATGCTTCCACGTCAACGGCCAAACCGAATATTCACGGCTCCAAGGTCATCCTCTGTATTTGGTGGGACCAGCTCGGCGTAGTGTATTATGAGGTGTTAAAACCGACTGAAACAATCACAGGCGATCGTTATCGAACGCAATTAATGCGTTTGAGCGGAGCATTAAAAGACAAACGGCCGCAATACAACGAGAGACACGATAAAGTGATTTTGCAGCATGACAATGCTCGACCCCATGTTGCGAAAGTGGTCAAGACATATTTGGAAACGTTGAAATGGGAAGTCCTACCCCACCCGCCGTATTCTCCAGACGTTGCTCCCTCTGACTATCACTTGTTTTGGTCAATGGCACACAGCCTAGTTGACCAGCACTTCCGGTCTTATGAAGAAGTAAGAAATTGGATCGATTCGTGGATCGCTTCAAAAGATGACCGGTTTTTTCAACGCGGGATTCGTACGCTGCCCGAAAGATGGGAGAAAGTAGTGGCCAGCGATGGACAATACTTTGAATCATAAATGTATAACCAGTTTTTTACAATAAAGCTTCGAATTTCGGAAAAAAACGGCGGAAGCAAAGTTGTACACCTAATACTTTCAGTTATTCTATTAAATTTTACATTCTATTTTAAGTTTTCTATTCAAATTTTTAAATTCTATTAAATTAAGTTTCTTAATTATAATAAAAAAAATATGTCAATTATGTATTACACATAACAATCTTTTAAACTGTTGAAAAATATTTTATTTTTGTATCCTTGTGATATCAAAAATATATTCCTGTAATACACTACAAAAATAAAAACTTGCTTTATTTAAAGTTATTTCAGAGCCCATTCAATTGCGCTCCAATTATATTGTTTCAAATCTTTTAAAATGAAATATGTTCTCTAATCAAGTAAGAGTACTATTCAAAAATGTAAATATTTTTTCATAAATGCCTATTTATATGTTTAATAAATGCAACATGCTTTTGGTTGCCCACAGACAACTACGCTTATGCATATTGTCGTAACCCGACCGATTTCTTAATATTAAAAGATAAAACAAGTAAAGTAAAACAGAAAAGATTGAGAAAGAGCCGATTAAACCAAAGCATTAGAATCAGGGAAAGAGCCCAAGGAAAAGTAATTAAGAAAAAATAAAAGATTATTAATAAAATAAAAGTAAGATACGTGACTAAAGAGAAGGAAGTCACGGTCAAGTTCTCGGAAGCTGAGTAAGCAGCTGACGAGACAGCTGACGAGCGGAGCACGAGACATGCTCTGGTCAGGGACACCACACTCCTCCCTAATCAACGACCTAATTAATTAATATATATTGAGCGCGAGATGCACCGACGCTAGCTCAGGAATATAGCTCATTAACATCGCTCGCTACTCGCTCGCTCATATCAACAGTATCGATATACCGTACGTATCGCGGCCGACTATTATAATCGCGACTAAGTGAAAATGTACAAGAATATGTGAAATATATCAATTTATACCTAACGTCCGGGAGTGTCTTATTTCGAGCGTGGATCCTAATCCTTTGGGCGTATAAATCCCTAAAGACCTCTTCCTTAGCGGCTAGAGGCACAACATTAATTGGTGGCAGCGGTGGGATACGCCAGCTCTAACAAGATCGACACCGGCAATGGTCCACAACCACGAGGAAGAAAAATTCCGTGGAATCGACATAACGAGAGACAGCAAAGGAAACTCCGTCAAACGGTCAACAACTACAACCGAGGAAAAGGAAGTCCATCAGGAACTTCGAGTCACCCGGTGCATCGAGGTGACAACGATAAGCGGAACCTGAGAAGGCGCACCAACCTATTTCAACAGCACGCGACGATCGACGCCCGACGGCCGACACCGAACGAGAGACAATGCTGTTCGTATTATTGTAAGTCGAACAATTAAAAATTTGTAAACGCGTGAATGTCGGAAAACCGAAACGCGCAACAAAAAAAGCCTAGCAAATAAATCGTGGCTATTTAGCGAACCAGCGAATAAAGCCATTAGAAACAGCGCAGTAAGCCCTGTAAGAGTAGCAGTAGAAGCACTCCGGGATATACGCGATAACGTACGAAGAAATCTAAGCGCACTAAATTCAAGCGAGAATTTGTCCGAACCAGAACTCGGAGTAAACGTTGTAATCGAACGCGAATTTTCATTCAGCGAATTAGACAACAGTTTAATAGCGAATAATATAGAACTAGATGTTGAGGTCGAATCATCAATAAGCGCGTCTAGTAGACTAACACACCGCTGCGAATTCTCACTAACGTCATACGACTCGAGTATCTTTGACCCCGACGAAATCTATCGTACTCGAGACATGTATAACTCAAACGCTTCCGCATCGCAACCCATTACATCGGAAGATATCAATGAGGGAATTAAGCGATTACAAAAAGAAGCAAATAGAAACGCGACACAATCAAACGCGCAAGCTCAATACAAACCGCAGAAAGAAACGGATGAAGCAGCCGACGACCTTAGGGAAATATTGCGGGAAATGAGAGAGGAAATGAGACGAGAAATTAGAAGTATGCATGCCGAGATATACGATTTAAAAATTGGAGGGCCGCAACCCCGACGAAACAATGAGCATAGAACTCCGCCGGGAGAAAGAACCAAGACCGCGTACGAGTTCACAACCGAAGATGTACGACATCAAAGAGGACGCGGATTTTTACCATTAAAAAAGGCTCGCAGAATGATTCCGGAATTCGACGGATTGCCAAATAAATTGCAAGAATTTCTGAGCGCGACTACGTATGCAGTAGAACATCCCACTCGGCATGTAATATTTCTGATACATTGCTGCAATATTCCATTTGAAATATTACACCTTTCAACAATATTACAGAAATATTTCACGACCGTTTCTGCAACATTTCTGCAATGTTTCAATGTCCGCAATCATTTCAAATGCAACCTTGCTAAAACATTTCAGCAATATTTCGGTAATATTACTGAAATATTTCTGAAACATATTCCAAGTAGCGAACTGACGGTAAATTTGGTCATAATGACGGTAAATTTTGGTCACAAAATGATCACTTAGATATCCTAAGTTAGGTCTCATGAGATCCGAAAATGATGTCGATATGTCACATCCACGAGACGTCATTTTCTGATGTTTGTTTGACGGCAAAACTAAAATCAATTACAGTAATAATATATAACAATATACATTAATATGATATATATTATAGATAAATTTAAATAATTTAATTTATAAAATTAAAGATTTTATTTATATGGAAGTTAATTTCTGTTTTATATTTTAAGCAGATAATAACAAACGATTTTCACTGATTCGGACAGAAATTGTCCGAATAAGTAAAAATCGGACATTTATCTGTCCGATTTTCTAAAAATCAGTTCAATATCTGAATTTCCCGGTACGGAAATCTCATCAGAAATTAAACTGGTAAAAATAATTATAATATTATTATCCGCATTTTGCAGGCTTTATATACGCTCATGACAAAAATTTGAATACGGGTACAAACAGTGAATAACGCGCCGCATAGCGGTAAGCAAATAAACTATAACCTTAATACTACCCTGCCGAAAATGGTCGATTGAAACGGATTAAAAAAAAATGTAATCCGAATTGATCGGGATTTCTGCACCGAAAATGCGGTATTAAAACCGGTTGAAAATAGTCAAATCGAATTTAGTACGCTTCAGGCGGGTTAATGTTGGGTGATATACATCCACCTCAATCCAAAATTATACGATTTCATAAGTTATAATTAAACCTGTTTTAATGCAATTGAATTGGAATTTACCATAGTCAATCCATAGGTAAAAATAATTCCTTTTAATAAAAAATTTTATGATTTCGCAGATGAAAAGTAAATCGATTTTATGTAGTGTGAAGTCGGATTTGCTGTTATCATGAGTCACAATCAATTATTGAATCGGTGTTTCTGCAATTGAAACAGAGTCAGTTGTTAAAAACAAGTATACGATTTCTCCGCAGGGGGTCCGCCTTATATCCCCGCTTGACCGCTTTCTACTTCCAGGCTGGCTCGCTCGATTTTCGCCGCGTAGCGGCGCCGCCCGGAACTACGCGCGGACGCGCGAGCGCGTGGGCCGCCAAGTTGCGGGTCGCGCTACTGTATCGCGAATTATGCTTAATGTGACGACCTACGGCAGCTACAATATCCATTCAATTATTCTTGTTTATTTGGATTCACAACAATATGGATTAGAATGTAATGATTTCAGATTGGAAATAATCCGCGAAAGTGATATTAAAACCGATTATAGTTCGTTCGGAATTAAAATCGATTACTTTTTAATCCGGGCGCGGATTGAACCGATTAAAACCGATTAAAACGGATTATGTTTTAATCGGTTTTAATCGACCATTTTTGGCAGGGTAGTTACAAAAGGACTTTCTGAAAGATTTCAGAAATATTGCAAATGCAATATTTTAAAAAACATGATACAGGTACATTTCCGAAATATTTCGGATGCAAAGTTACAATTGAAATATTAATGAAATATTCCTGTACCATTTCCGAACATTACATTATTTCAGCAATATTACATGCCGAGTGGGATATTGACCCATTAGACGAAGTAACGCTATTAGGAGCAGTATTATGCACGAAATTGAAAGGCAGAGCAATGCTAGATTTCCAAACGCGAAAAATTCGAGACTTCGCGCAATTAAAAAATGAATTAGAGGTCTGCTATGCGAATAAAAAGAGTACGACACATTTACAAATTGAATTCAATACGCTAAAACAGAAAAACGGAGAAAGCGCGCGAACTTACGAACTTAGAGCCGACAAACTAGCCATGGAGCTATACGAATCGATGATGGAAGGACGTCATCATACAGTAAATAATAAACGCGCAACCATGGAAATAAATCAAAAATAAACCAATGAAAATTTCCAAATAGGATTGCAAGACGAAATTAAAACAATTGTTCGATCGCGAGGATATGCTACGTTGCAAGAAGCAATAGCAGCGGTCAGCGCGGAAGAAAAGGTTAAAGGACCGTCCGCGACCGGCACGCGAAGCAAAATCAATTTTACACCGACCTATAAACAGGAAAATCAAATGAATGTGAAATGTCAAAAATGCGGAAAACCGGACATTACGGTCGAGATTGTCGAACTAGCCGATACGCGAACCGATTTTTATTGCCGAAACCCGATAGACAACCCCGCGTAAATACGGTAAATAAATATTGCAATTATTGCAAAAAATCCGGACACGATCGCGAAGAATGTTGGTTATTACACGGACGACCCAATAGAGATCAATCGAGCCAAACCAAACAATATAATTCGCGACCGGAAAATAAAAACCGCAAGAATAGAGAGCAAGGAAAAAAGAAATTTAACTCCGCGCGAAGTAGCGATGAGAAGGAAAGGAACGAAAGAAAGTCGCACCGACCTGCAATTGAATATCAAGTATCACACTTTAAAAATACGCCGTATATACAGACAGGATTGGACCTTGTCACATTACCAATACGAGAAGCGAAACGCGAAAAAATAAATTTGCTATTCGATACAGGAGCCGCAATATCACTAATTAAATTGAAACATTTATAGTGTGAAACGTTAATAAAAGAAGAAAAGATAACGCTCACCGGCGTAACGGGACATAAGATATGTACAATTGGAAAATTTAAGGCGTCAATAACTCTGGAAGAGCGCCGAATCAAGCACACTATGTACATTGTTAAGGGGATCCAAAAGTGACGGCCGAACTCCGACGGGTTAGCGCCCTCATCCAAGCGTAACTAAAATTATCGATAATACCGACCGAAATTATCGATAATATCAATAATTTTAGTTCCGCTGTTACCGATATTAATATTTCTGCATGTTTTATGCATATTTGAAAGAGAATTGTGTTCAATATTTTGAAATCGGACAACATCGTGTATTTCTACTGCTCTATTGCCTCGCACGCATATCTAAGCGTATTTAAGCGTATAGATGACAGTATAATATAGACGTGTCTGCCTTTATCACATATTTGAACATAATTTCACATTGTTCATACGAGCTATGTGTCTTCCCATATATCTTCCAAGAGGAATAACATTTGGTTAAGTGTTATATATATAATTGTGTATATATATGTATATGTATAATATGTACATAGACGTATACAGATGTATGTGTATGATATATATACATATATTCTGAATATTATCATGTAACTTTCTATAAGTTGCGATCTATGCAATGCAGCTAATTTTTTTCAATCGATATAATCAATGGATATATAACAACCATGTATTATTTATACAAATATATATTATATTGTCTTTTTTTTGTTCGTATACATAAATGTTTATATATTTGTAATAAAGATTTATAATACATTGTTTGTCTCCATCGCAACAGAATAATATATCGCCTCTGGCATATATTTTTTAACACACACGCAAATCGCATCTAGTGTGAAATAACAACCAGCTCACGAATTGATCGCCTCTGGCATATATTTTTTAACACACACGCAAGTCGCATCTAGTGTGAAATAACAACCAGCTCACGAATTGATCGCCTCTGGCATATATTTTTTAACACACACGCAAATCGCATCTAGTGTGAAATAACAACCAGCTCACGAATTGATCGCCTCTGGCATATATTTTTTAACACACACGCAAATCGCATCTAGTGTGAAATAACAACCAGCTCACGAATTGATCGCCTCTGGCATATATTTTTTAACACACATGCAAATCGCATCTAGTGTGAAATAACAACCAGCTCACGAATTGATCGCCTCTGGCATATATTTTTTAACCAAAGCGAACATGCAAAACGCATTTGGTGTCAAATATTCTTAAAACAACCAGCTCACGAACTGACCGCCTCTGACTAACTAACTACTGTAGCACTAACTACTATTATAAAATACAAATATAATAAATTTTCAATAAAATATCAAAATAAGCAAAAGACTGCGTTCTTATTTTTCAGAGATTTATGTTATATATTCGGCATTACTTATATATATACACTGTGTGTACACACACGCGCGCGCGCACACTACCGGGCGCACGTCGGTGAACCGCGCTGCAGCTGCAACAGCTGAGCGCTCACGCACACTACCAGGCGCGCGGCTCACCGACGTGCGCCCGGCTAAAGATAGGCGATGATTGACTTGTGTATATACAGGGTATCCGGTAAAGATTGTGCCAACGCTCGTGAGCGGGTAGAGCACAGTAATCTGAACAGAAAAGTCCTGTAACATTTTTTTCCATAACGCTTCATAAAGGAGTTATTATTGAGTAAAGTCTGATCAATCAGCGCCGACTTTTAACCGGGCGCACGTCAGTGAGCCCCGCGCGCCTAGTAGTGTGCGGCGGCGCACACTTCGCAGCGCGGGGCTCACTGACGTGCGCCTGGTTAAAAGTCGGCGCTGATTGATCAGACTTTACTCAATAATGACTCCTTTATGAAGCGTTATAGAAAAAAATGTTACAGGACTTTTCTGTTCAGAATAACACCCTCTACCTTCCCTTAAAGGGTGTTGCGCGAATTTTCGGACACTCTTTGTAAATATACCTTATATATAAATAATATTAACCTCTTGACCCTTATTCTTTTTAAGGAAAGTCTTCGGACAGAGAGAGGCAAGCGTTTATCATTATATTTTTGTCCCATTATGTGGACACACTATATATTAAAAACTAAAAACACAAAAACACAGTTTTTTGACTTCAATGTGTTATAACGCGTTATAACGGTTGAGCGCGCGATAATCTCTTGTTACGCGTATGTACAAAACACGCGACAAACTCAGACTGAGCTGCCGCGCACTGATATGATCGCGTTCGTCTGTTTGCATGTGTGTGTGCGTACAGCCGACTTACTGCCCGATACGTACATACTTACGTACTGACTGCTATAGATATCGCGTTATGATGAAAATGAAAACTAATGCACATCTTTATAAATGTTTATCTTAATAAATGAATATTGTACAACCGAATAAAAACATTGTTTTTATATTGCTAAATTAATTTCATATATAAAAATATTATTTATATTTAACGAAAACATTATACAAAATTAATTATGTGGATTATTCTGTATAATTAATAATAATTGTATTATTTTTGTATATTACACATTATATGCTATATACAAAGCGTCCCTTAAAATTTCAAAATTTAAATTTTGCAATGGAATAATTCTGGAAATATTAAATAACATAAATTTTTATCAATTTATTTTTAAGCAGTATTTTCTAAAATGTAATAGCTTTCACTTTACAACTTATGATTTAGATGATCGCCTGTGATTCGTGCGTCTAATAATTGATAACCGAGCATTTAAAGTTTCACTTACTCTATATATAATACAATAATTAATTGATAAATTACCAAACTTTAATTCATGCGTGAGAGAGTAATATACATGTACGCACTAACATATCGCAATTTCTAATATCTTTTTTCTTTCGATCATACACTTACTCTGTTTCTCTCTGTATTTCTCTTTCTAATCGTTCGCTTACTACGTACTGCATATCGCTTAGCTTTATTCTTCTAGCATATTCGCTTACGCGTTTACTCGCGCTTCTCTCTCTCTCTCTCTCTCTCTCCTTTTGTTGATTCATTATTCTTTCATTCTCATTATTATATTTTTGTATTTGTTCAACATTTATTGTTCTATTTTATTTTTATCTCTACACGTAAATAAATAAATTTATTTATTTTTATTTTAAATAGCATAAATGAGATATACAATACGTTATTTTCTTTTTTTATTTCACTATATATAGTTAATACAATACATAATTACGTTTCACTTTAGTTAAATACAACACATGCACATACAAAAATACACACGCACACGCACACATACATAATACTTTTTTTATTTATAAAATATACAATATCTTATTTACGCTTTATAAAATAAAGATAAATACATTAATTTATTATCATGTAGGAAAACAAGAATAGAAAGAATAAAAGTTGAGCAAATAAAAGAATATAATAATGGGAATGAAAGAATACAATAAAGAACAAGCAGAGAAAGAGAGAGAGAGAGAGAGAGAGAGAGAACGAATGAGGAGCAAGCGAGATAGCTAACATGAAAGACTTCCGAAGTTTCGCTCGCGAAGCTCGCTTTATCTATAATCTCTCGCGTTATATATCGTTACTGTAAAATTTTTGTTTTTCGCGCTTATTGATCCTAAAATAATTACATTGAATTAATGATATTTTACCGATTAAAATGATACCAAACACGATATAAATCGGGTAATTTTTAATCAATTATGTAATTAAAATTATGATTATTTATTTCATTAAAAATAATCCGATTTATGTCATAGTGTCATTTTAATCGCAAAAATGTAATTAATCCATTACAATTATTTTCAGATATATAAAATGCGAAATACAGAGATTTTATTTTCTATAATAAGATGACATATACACGTCAAAGATTACAGAGAAAGCGAGCCTGGCGAGCGAGACTTCGGAACACTTTGATGTTTGTCATCTCGCTTGCTCCTTCATTCTTTCTTTCTCTCGCTTTTGTCGATTTTATAGCATCGGGAATCTTTCCTTATGTACAAAATATAAACATTTTACAAAATAAAAACTGAAACTTACATTTTGGATTTTATTAGTATAAATATAAATATAATGGATTAATGAGTTTCTTGCGATTAAAATAATACCAAACATGACATAAATTGGATTATTTTTAATCAATTATGTATTATATGTAATTATGATTACTTATTTCATTAAAAATTATACGATTTATGTCGTGTTTAGTATCATTTTTATCGCAAAAATCTCATTCATCCATTATAATTATATTCATATTAATAACATCCAAAATGTAAGTTTCAGTTTTTATTTTGTAAAATGTTTATATTTTATACATAAGGAAAGATCCCCGATGCTATAGAATCGACAAAAGCGAGAGCAAGAAAGAATGAAGGAGCAAGCGAGATGACAAACATCAAAGAGTTCCGAAGTCTCGCTCGCCAAGCTCCCTTTATCTGTAATCTTTGACGTGTATACGTCATCTTATTACAGAAAATAAAATCTCTGTATTTCGCATTTTATATATCTGAAAATAATTGTAATGGATTAATTACATTTTTGCGATTAAAATGACACTAAATATGACATAAATCGGATTATTTTTAATGAAATAAGTAATCATAATTGAATTATATAATTGATTAAAAATTATCCGATTTCGTGTTTCGTATTATTTTAATTGGTAAAATATCATGAATTCATTGTAATTATTTTCGGATCAATAAGCGCGAAAAACAAAAATTTTACAGTAACGGTATATAACGCGAGAGATTATAGATAAAGCGAGCCTCGCGAGCGAGACTTCGGAAGTCTTTCATGTTAGCTATCTCGCTTGCTCCTCATTCGTTCTCTCTCTCTCTCTCTCTTTCTCTGCTTGTTCTTTATTGTATTCTTTCATTCCCATTATTATAATCTTTTATTTGTTCGACTTTTATTCTTTCTATTCTTGTTTTCCTATATGATAATAAATTAATTTATTCATCTTTATTTTATAAAGCATAAATAAGATATTGTATATTTTATAAATAAAAAAAGTATTATGTATGTGTGCGTGTGCGTGTGTATTTTTGTATGTGCATGTGTTGTATTTAACTAAAGTGAAACGTAATGATGTATTGTATTAACTATATATAGTGAAATAAAAAAAGAAAATAACGTATTTTATATCTCATTTATGCTGTATAAAATAAAAATAAATAAATAAATTTATTTATTTTTATGTAAGGAGACGAGAATAGAAAGAATAAAAGTTGAGCAAATAAAAGAATATAATAATGGGAATAAAAGAATACAATAATGAACGAGCAGAGAGAGAGAGAGAGAGAGAGAGAGAGAGAGAGAGAGAGAGAGAGAGAGAGAGACAGAGAGAGAGAGAGAGAGAGAGAGAGAGAGAGAGAGAGAGAGAAGCGCGAGTGAACGCGTAAGTGAATATGCGAGGAGCATGAAGCTAAGCGATACGTAGTACATAGCGAGCGAGCGATTAGAAAGAGACAGAACGTGACAGAGCGTATGATTGAGAGAAAAAAGATACTGCAATAATGTTAGTGCGTACATGTATATTACTCTCACACGCATGAAAGAGACGAAGATAGTACGATTTTATGTCTGTGTTTGTCATGTACGATTGCAGCTCTGTCTATCGCGACATCACGCAACTAATCTACTGCTCTGTTTTACTCTTGAGCCTCCATCTCGCACACACACATATGCACGAGAATTTTATTTTGCAAAATCTTTTTTATAAAGCTTCTAAACTCACTTCTCTAAGCTCACTTATACTCTTTGATGAAATGCCGAGTGCGGGGTTTACTGATTAGGCACGTGCAGATTACAAATCTTTTATATTAAGTAAATGTTGACGGCACAGGCCGATAACTAAACTGTAATTTTATCATTTTTTTCCACTTTTCATATGAAATGTTAAACTCCGCGCTCCGTTATTATGTATACTTTAATTGTGGAAAAAGATTTGTTGATATCTATAATCAGCAAAAAGATTTTGCAAAATAAAGTTTTTATCGGTAAAACAGACCCTTTGGGATCCCCTTAAGGATTTTTTTCCGATAGAATATGACCGAATACTAGGAGTTGATTTCCTACGAAAACATCAAGCCACTTGCAATTATAAAACAAAACAATTAAAGGTAGGACAGCATATCTTAAAACTTTACCCCTATCTAAAAATGACGTTGAAACCACGTAGCGAAACAATACTACAGGTCGCTACTGATAAGAACACGATAGGCGTGATAAAGGCAGAAGAAACAATACCAGGAATATTTATAGGTAATTGCCTAGTAGAACCTACGAATTACCTATGTGCAGCAAGCATTCTAGATACAACGGATAACATAATCGAAATGTTAATGCCGCAAGTAAGTATAGAGGAAATCGAACGAAGTGAAACAGAAGAAATTAACGTAATACGAACGCCAAATAAAGAGGAAGTAATCCCGCATAGTGAAAAAGTATTACGATTATTACGTATACAACATTTAAATAAAGAAGAAAAGAAAATGATAATGGAAATCTGCAAGGATTTTAGCGACGTGATGCATATCGAAGGAGAACCACTGTCGTGCACAGATACCGTCGCGCATAAGATTGCAACGCAAGCAGATAGCTCACCGGTCAACGTACGGCCCTACCGCCTGCCGGAGAAGCATAAAGAAGAAGTAAATCGACAAGTCCGAGAAATGTTAAAAAATAAAATAATCCGACCAAGCACGAGCCAGTGGAACGCACCATTATTGGTAGTTCCTAAGAAAGCCGATGTGTCAGGAAAGCCGAAATTACGAGTAGTCGTAGATTTCAGAAAATTAAATGATCTAACAATAGGAGATTCATTTCCCTTACCGAATATAATGGATATATTAGATCAGCTTGGAAACGCCAAGTACTTTACAACCCTGGATTTAGCATCCGGATACCACCAAATTCCGATGGAAGAAGGCGACAAATGCAAAACTGCTTTTTCCACACCTCACGGGCATTACGAATACAATAGAAAGTCCTTCGGATTAAAAAATGCGCCAGCCACATTTCAAAGGCTAATGAATTCAATACTGATAGGCATACAAGGAATAAAATGCTTAGTATATTTAGATGACATCGTAATCTACGGAGCCAGCTTACAAGATCATAACAAGAGACTCATCGAAGTCCTACGAAGATTGCGAGAAAACAATCTGAAATTACAGCCTAACAAATGCGAATTCCTACAAAAAGAAGTGACATACTTAGGTCATATAATTACAGAAAACGGAATATCGCCGGATCCATCTAAACTGGAAGGCATAAGAAATTTTCCGACGGCTAGGAAAGTAAAAGATATTCAAGCTTTTATAGGATTAGCCGGATATTATAGAAAATTTATTGAAAATTTCTCTAAAATCGCAAAACCACTAACGAAATTAACCAAAAAGGAAAATAAAGAGTGACCCCAAAAATCGCCTATTTTTGGTCCCGCGATATTGGAACTGAATTGTGTGCCAAATGATACCTTATGACAAGATATCAATCACAAAAAATTTTTAAGTTGAGGTGAGCATTGGTTCCAGAGATATGGGAAGTCAAAGTAATTAAAATTCACTAACGCGTCAGCCCATACTTTAAAGCACGAATTTTTATGCCAGCATGAGGGGATGTGCTGGCACATGGAGGAGATGTGCTAGCAGCGCTCGGGCGGTAGAAGAGCGCAGACATACAATCTTGTTACAATACATACAATCTGGTTACAATCTTACTTGCTACAATCTGCTGTTTTTTGAGAGAGCACAGACATACAATCTTGTTACAATACATACAATATTGTTACAATCTTACTTACTACAATCTGCTGTTCTTTTGAGAACTACTTCCCGAATCAAGATCTTTTTCAGGATTATTGTTCTAATCAGTTCTTTTCAGAACTACTTTCGCAGTTTTCTTCAATTTTGATTTCATCTTTTGATATTTTTAACGTTCTCCATTACATAATGTCTTCAGCCACTTGCTTGGGCTGCGAAGAGCAAAAACGAAGGAAAGGTGAAAAGTTTTACTTTGTTGACAACATTCCAAATTCATTGCTTGTTATTAACAACTTGCGACAAACTTATAACGCGAAAAAACGAAAATTAGTTGAATTAAGCAATATTCCACCAAAAAGCAGAGTCTGCCACAAATGTTATAAACTGAGTTAAAAACCATGCTTGTCAATGTCCCACTTTGATCCAAATGTACCTGACTTATCTATTTATCGAAAAGGAAACAACTGTCATCTAGGATGTACATTTGGCTGCAAAGATATTGAAAACTTGATTTCAGTTCCAAACATGATTCGTCATGAGCTACTTATGAATTATAAATTCTTAGCTAAACGCGATGCCCGTATGTGTAGTAAGCATGTAGGCATTACTAATAGGGTATTATAAAAATATTTCAAAAATATTTTTTTTTTTAAGTTCATACTCTATTTAGTTATTAAAATTTTTTCCGTTTGCTTCAAAACGTTCGATTTGTATTATTTTTTAATTATTTAAAATATCATAATTTGAAGCGCTACGAAAACGCGCCAAAAGCAGCCAATATGGCGCCGGAGCTGCGTGACGTCACTTCGTTACTGTTGGTGATAGTACTGTGATAGATCAAGCCATAGAAGTTTGTATGCAAACCAGTAATAATTTATATTATAATAAAGATATGGATAAAGTACGAGCCTACCGACGGTGCTTTGTACCAATGTGTAAGAATACACAAAAAATAACACCAAACAAGGTGTTTGTAAGTGTACCGCAGGACAAAACTAGACGGCAACTGTGGTTCAAACTTGCCCGTCGTATAGATGAACCAACATCGTCAAATTATTATTGTTGCGAAGATCATTTTAATGTAAGTGCTGCATTAAACAATTTTGTAATTCATATTATAACGTATTGAAATAAAATAATCGCATTCTAATCTAAAGTATATAATTAATAAAGTAGTTTATTTGTTAAAAGAATTATTATTCTATTATTTACATGCATATTTATATTATAAGAATTTTAATTTTCCTGTTTTAGTTGAAAGAAGATATGGAAAATTTTATGATTTTCAAATTAATGGGAGCACCAATAAAAATGAAGAAACATGCAGCACCTCATATTTTTGATTGTCAACCTGACCGTCGAACAGCTGCAAGTACTCACGACCGAGCTGCATTTAAAAAATTAAATCATAAAAGAATGATATCCGAAATACTATCTCATTGCGAAACTCATGAAACCAATGAAAATAGATCACCAAATGTTAAAAGTAACAATGAAATAGTTCCAAAAAAAGTATGCAAACAAAAAGAAATTTTAACAAATGAAAACTGTGCTTCGATAAGTTTTTCAATACTTACAGAAAATAATAAAATAAATGATGAAATTGATTTTTCAAATATACCGAGCAAGTCAGATAGTATTAATATTGAAAAAAGCAATGCAGTTCCATTAATCGTTACAGAAAAAGAAGGAGAAGTATTATTGCAATCGAATGACAAAATAGAAATTAATAAGAAGTGTACTTGGGATAAAGAAAACAAGAACACGAAGGTTTTTTTTAGAAGTAAAAAAATTCAATGCAATATAAAGTGCAGTACTGTTGAAGAAAGTTGCCAAACACTGCCTAATACTGTAAATAAAATGTGTTCACCCATTAATGTACCAACGGAGAGTGACAATAGCAGTGCAGTTGTAATCGATTCTTCCAAAACGATTACAACTGGTACTACTGGGAGCGAATATGAACCATGTCATGAAGATAATTTGCAGTATTGTGAAGAACAAGACCTACAAGCAAAAAGAAGCGCTTTACATTTAACAAATTATTTTATTAGCACACAGACAAAACAATACATTGGAATTCCAAATGACTGGTTATGGATTGTTGATGAACTGCATAAACGCACTTGTTTATCAACAGAAAATATAAAATTGACTTTGATGAAAATCAAACTGAATGACAATTTTGTAAGATTAGGTAACCAATTTGGAATCAGCACAGCAGGAGCATCAAAAATTTTTCAAGATAGTGTACCAAAATTATATCATTTCTTAAAAACTCTTATTTATTGTCCTCCTAGAGAAAGCGTTAAAATTGCATTATCTATACCGTTTTGTGCAAATTTTGCTCACGTTTATGGTATAATTGACTGTTTCGAAATTCAAATCGAGAAACCATCAAACGCTCTTCAACAGTCTTTAACGTGGTCAGAATATAAAAAGTGCAATACATTGAAGTATTTAATATGTTGTACACCGGATGGATTTATTAATTTTATTTCTTCTGGTTATGGAGGTCGAGTAAATGATGTTGAGTTGTTTGAACAATGCGGTATAATGGATGTTCGCCAAAAAAATGTGGAATTATGGCAGATCGTGGTTTTAAGCAGATTCAAACATCTTTAAATAAAATTCAGTGCGAACTTATAAGATCTCCTAGTGTAAAAAGTGGAAGTAAATCGTCTAAGACAGAAGTAATGTTAACAAAGCGTATAGCAAGTTTAAGAATTCACGTAGAACGTGTGATAAGAAGACTACGAGAATTTTCACTTTTGGAACCACATTCTACTTTAAACCATAACATCATGCCATACATAGATGATGTTGTTCGTATTGTAGCAGCTTTAATAAACCTCCTAGCACCTATTATAAGAACATAATAATTTATAATTATTAATATAAAATTATATTATACGAAAAATAAAAAACTAATTGTTCACATAACAAACTTTTTATTAATGCATATTTTATCTTAAAATAGAATTCATTAATTTACAATAAATATTTTTTTTCCAGAAATTGATAGCTTGTTCTGTTACAGCTGTAGTATAATCTTTATCATAATCTACCCAAACTGTTTTCACTTTTCTATTATTTTCGAAATCAGGATCAGCAACACAAAATAAACCCTTTTTTGTATTTGTAGCTAGCATTTGAAGATTTATTGGTGCTTTGCACTTAGAAGCTATTTCTCCTTTCGATAGAAATCGAGAAATTGCTTTGTCTGAATTTGGACACTTCACTTCACTTCCATAATAAAATCATTACCCATAGCATCCGGAGAAGCTCCCAAAATTGGGTAATTTGACATTAAAAAAAGACCACAATTTTTCAGTTTTTGGCCTACTATTTTCTCAACTTCTTTAAGTACTTCTTTCTCAAGACATTTCCCTCTTTCCATTTCTTTTGTATCATATACTTTGGATGCGCCAGTGATCCGCTGTACAAGACTTCCATCTTCGGTGTTACAATTTGCAGCTTCATGTAATATCGATGCAGTTATTCTACCGTAGCGAAGTTCGAACCATAAATGGCTGTTACTTTGCATTTTAGTTGCATTTTCCGCTTCAAAACATAATTCTTTTGACATTTTGGAAATACAAAATATTAAAAAATCATCTGCAGTTTTCATTCCACATGCTGAAAACTCAACAATCAGTCGATGCATTGACAATGAGTATAATCGGCGTTCCTTTAGTTCAAAATGATGTTGCGATAACTGACTGTCAAGTTGCTTCTCCTTGGCTATTTTCACAATGTCCTGCAGAAATGTTGCGTTGTCAGGAAAATTTTCTATATTCTGTACTTCTTTTTTGTACAACTCCTTAGTTTCAATGTATTTTTTAGTTGCTCCAATAGTTGATAAAACAGCCTTTTTCCAATAACAAGCAACCTCTGTCGGTGCTGGATTTTCTGTTCGTCTGTGGATCCACATTAAAAAGGCTACCGAATGTTTACAACCACCTAAAAATATAAATAATAACATTTACTAATATCTCGCAGTAATTTGTTTAAATTTATATGCAAATATGAAATCAGTATTGTCATCACATAAAGCATAAAAAGTCGAAATACTTATTCAAACACCGTATTTAAATGAGAAGTGTTTATCCATAGGACATTACAGAACATCTTTTATATAATAAGAACATAGTTTTCATTTATGAAAAATATAACTTTAAACTTTTTTCGAATACTGCATGCAAGTTATAGTAAACATTGATTCTATATTTTGGTTCTGAGAATAATGAAACTATACCTAACGACGCTGCACAATCATGGCATTCAACACTGAACACTTTCTCTTCTTCCTCATCCACGATTAAAGTTACTGAGTAACTTTTACTTCTTACTCGATGCTCCGGACAAATCCTTGCCTTCACAGTGCACTTTGAACTCTCTCGTTTTAGGCAGACATATCCTATTGCTGAATCTCCATATGTTTCTCGACATGCCCTGTATTTAAAATTATTTTGTACATTTAGGACTAGTTGTTCAAACACTGATTAATAGATATGTACTTTCAACAGACAATTAAAAACATAACCTTAAAATATACATAAAACACACAAACCTTTGTATTTAAAAGTAGATATATATTTTAACTACAGATACAACAATTGAGTCTTAATATAAATTAATGAATTTCTTGTTATGTATACTTACGCAGATGTTTTTACTCCTTGCATTTCGGCAGCATTAAAGCGGTCGTCTTCTCTAATAAATTGATACACCATTAGCGCATCAATTTTTGGCAGATTTGTTGAATTTGCCTTAACATACCCTGCTTCCATTTTACTCAGTTCGTTAACTACTATTTTTCTTTAAAAAGGGTCAAAAACGTTAACAATCTTCTTGTTCCCTGTACTAGATCGACGTCTTAGTAACGAAGTGACGTCACGCACGAACTAACCAATAACGAAGCGTTTACAAGTCACGTGAAAATTTTAAATTTTAATCATCTTTCTTTATTTATTTTAAATTATTTATTGTTGATGGAAAATCTTCAAAGTTTGGAAATAATATTTTTATAATATATACTTTTGATTAAAAATAAAATTTATATGACATTTTTTTTTATAATACCCTATTATTGGCCACTTGTCAAGCAAGTCTCACAAGAAGTAAGTGCTGAAGAGCAGAAAATGGTCAGTGATCTCATGTATGAATACTATCAACAATTGAAAAATAACGACAAACTTGTATTCAATATTGACAAAATTGATTTTATTGATGATGAGACATTTAAAACATGATTTTCTTACGATAAAGAAGAATTCCATCAAATCTGTAGTTTCACC
Source organism: Formica aquilonia x Formica polyctena (assembly GCA_907163055.1). NCBI lineage: Eukaryota > Metazoa > Arthropoda > Insecta > Hymenoptera > Formicidae > Formica > Formica aquilonia x Formica polyctena. Next base: position 129,916 of record CAJQTV010000308.1, read on the forward strand.
AAAACTTGTGAGCCAAAGCATGTTGCTGTTTTTTTATGCAAGTTACGTACTGCCCTTTCTAATACCCAACTAGCTTTTTTATTTGGAGTGTGCGAGCAAACGATTGCCAATCACATGAATTTAGCAAGAAAGGATCTTCATAATAATTTAGTTCCGAACTTCATTAATTACAACGATCGTTCAGTATTGATCGCTCATAATACTCCAATGGCAAAAACACTATTTGATATTCCCGATGATAAAGCGTGTAGTATATTTGATGCCACCTACCGTCTTGCACAAAAATCAAAGAATTATGTGGGACAAAAGCAACTGTGGAGTGAGCAGAAAAAAATGCCACTTATCAAACCTATGGTGGGTTGTTCACCTGACGGTTGGGTACTTTTTGTTCTTGGACCATTTGACGCAACTCACAATGATGCAACTATATTAAAAGATTGTTTCAACAGATATTCAGATGAAATGAGCATCATTCATGAAAACGATATCGTTTTACTCGACAGAGATTTTCATGATGTTGTGAATTTCTTAACTACCAATAAGAAATTACATGTTTATTGTCCCGGGCTTGGTCAACTTGATACCGTTGAAGCAAATTCCTCAAGATTTGTCACCAAATGTCGCTGGGTAATCGAACAAGTTTTTGGTCGACTTAAAAAGAAATTCAAAATCTTTTCTGTGCCAGCTCATAATGCTACTTTGGCGGACGATTATGAATCTCTTCTGATTGCTTTTGCTCTTCTAAACATGTTCCACAAACCAATTCTAAGTGACAAAAGTCATGAAGACATTGCGCATATAATGAAATCTCGAGTAAACGTTCCTAATCGTTTGAAAGTCGTTGCTCAGGAATTCAATCTTTCTCAAGTCAAATCACCATACCTTGAGCTTCAATATAGAGCAATTGATAATGAGGAAAATAATCGACAACTTCAATTCCCTCAGCTCACAATGGATGATTTATATTACCTCAGTCTCGGCCCATACCAAATGCATAATACGATCTCGTATTATGCAGAGCATCAAAAAGAGGGGACTTTTCTAGTGCGGAAGTTTGAACCAAACCCTAGACATCCAACTGCAGCCTTAGTCTATGCAAGGTATGGGATTTCAGTTGAGAATCCCTTGCTAGTAAAAGCATACATGAAATCTCGATACCGTAGTGGAAAACACCATCACATTTTTGTACTCATAGATAAAACAGGACGAGATTCAATTACAGAATATTATTGTACATGTGAAAGTGGTGCTCGAACTGTCGGCTGTTGCAGTCACGTTATGACAATTGTGTGGTTCTTGGATATGGCCAATATCATGGGATACATGTACCTAATCCTGATATATGTAATATATCTATAACCATTTCCAAGGAACAAAATCAAGGAAACTAAATCTTAGTATGTGTTTTCGTACATACATGTGGATCGATTTCCTTAACAAGTAAAGAAATTAAAACATTCTTTAAATACATGGTCCGCCATATTAAATCGACCATTATGAATTTTACAAATCTGACTTCAAATTCATTGTCAGCATCTAGCAAAACCTCCGGGTACGAAATTTTAAATTATCGGACTAAAAGAAAAATTCGTGTTTTAAAGCGTACGGGCTGACGAGTTAATGAATTTTGACAACTTTGACCTCCCATATCTCTGGAATCAATTCTCACCTCAACTTAAAAATTTTTTGTGATTGATATCTTGTCATAAGGCATCATTTGACACACAATTCAGTTCCAATATCGCGAGACCAAAAATAGGCGAAAAAACCACTGATTTTGGGGTCACTCTTTGAGTGGACGCAAGAACAACAATAAGCATTTTAAATGCTTAAAAAAAAATTAACAACGGCACCTTTGCTAAAATGTGCCAGATTTCGAAAAAGAATTTATCGTAACGACCGATGCATCAGATTATGCAATCGGAGCGATATTATCACAAGAAGAAATAGGCCAAGATCAACCAATAGCATATGCCAGTCGAATATTAGCAAAAGCCGAACAAAATTATAATACGACCGAAAAGGAACTATTAGCAATAGTATGGGCCGTTAAACATTTTCGACCGTACTTATACGGGACGAAATTTACGATAGTCACAGATCATAAATCGCTCGTATAATTATTTAATGTTACTGACCCTGGATCTCGATTAATTAGATGGAGATTAAAATTAGAAGAATACGATTACGAGATCATACACAAGGTCGGGACAGCGAACAGAAACGCTGACGCGCTAAGTCGACACGTGGCGGATGTCAACAGCGTCGAGGAGGATGAGAGCACCGACACGAAGATAACGCGAGAATACACGGAAGACGAGAAGCGACGTATTCTATACGAATATCACGATGCATCTGTGGGAGGGCATCAAGGAAAAGAGCGCACGATTAATCGAATTCGTCTAATGCACAATTGGCGAGGATTGACAAAAGATGTCGAAGATTATATAACAAAATGCGAATTTTGTCAGAAAAACAAACTATCGCGAAAAATTAAAGCACCGCTAATAATAACGGATACTGCCGATAAACCTTTTGAAAAATGTGCTTTAGACATCGTAGGTCCACTAACGATTACTAATAATGGAAATAAATATATTTTAACGTTCCAAGATAATCTAACAAAATTTAGTAAAGCAATTCCGATACCGAATCAAGAAGCCGCGACAATTGCAAAAGAATTCGCGACGAAAATAATTTTCGAACACGGTATCCCAGAAAAAATATTAACGGATCAAGGAACAAATTTTTTAAGCGAAATATTTAAAAACACTTGCAAACTATTAAAAATCGAAAAGATCCAAACAACCGCGTATCATCCGGAAAGCAACGGAGCGCTAGAACGATCTCACCGGACTCTAGCCGAATATCTCCGACATTATATAAACGCCGATCAAACGGATTGGGACGAATGGATTCCCTACGCAATGTTTACGTATAATACAACACCGCACACGGCGACAGGATTCACACCCTTCGAATTAATTTACGGGCACCGAGCAACATTACCGACGACATTGTCGCAACCGCCTAAGCCCATGTATACATATGATGATTACGCTCAAGAATTATAAGAAAAATTACGCGCCTCACAGCAAGTTGCAAAGGAGCATTTGAAGAACGAAAAAATAAAAACTAAAGAAAATTATGATAAAAAGACTAAAGAAATCAAACTCAAGGTAGAAGAAAAAGTCCTCTTGTACGACGAAACAGTTCGCCGAGGACGATCAAAGAAATTGGACTCCCTATGGACCGGACACGATAATCTAAAAGAATTCGGAAGTGAACTACACAATAAAAAGGGGAAGGAAAACCATACGCGTACACATAAATCGATTGAAACCATTTATCGAAAATTAAAAAATAAGAAAAAGAAGGAAAAAGAGAAGGAAAATGCACGAATAAAATAAAAATAGAATAGATAATAAGGAAAACGAAAAACAAAAAATAAAGAAAATTCCTACCTTAACGCCCTCCACTTCCACGTCCAGCACCGCGACCCAGGTTCCACTCTCGCATAGCCTAAAGAAGAGCACGAGCACGACCCACAGGACGAGGCTCAGGGTTGAGAAAGCGACCACGACCCACAAAACGAGGCGCCGGATCCCAACGAAACTCAAGCCCGCGACCCCGATTGATATGGGGCGGCGGCGCGTCAACAGGCTAAGATATAATTATATTAAGATATAAATAATTAAGATGTGATGGAACTATGCAAACTTCCCACCAACATACGTACAACAGTTAGAAACCGAGCCTCTCCGATCATCTAGAAACTCGTGGACTGTCCTTCTCCCTCGAACGATGATTTAATTAAGGCTTCTCTGTTATCGCAGAGATTTGTACGGGAGAATTCTGACGTAATTTTTACCAAGGCGGACAAAGGAAACATAACAGTTGCTCTGGATAAGAATAACTATTTATGTAAGATGACGACTCTTTTAGCGGACAATAACACTTATTCAATTGTTAAGAAACACCCAACAAAAAAATAATTAAGAGTCTCCATGATTTTCTCGCACGATGGAACAAGCGGAATTATATTGATAATTCAACTTATAAATGCCTCAATTGTACGGATGGTGTCTTGCCGAGGGCTTATGGGTTGCCAAAGATTTATAAATTGGACTGGCCACTCCGGATTATTGTGTCATCAAAAAATAGTCCGTTGCATTCTTTTGCGACCTTCTCCTTCACAATATTATTTATAAGTCGATTCCTACTATTCGCAGTCATATTAAAAATAGTTTCGACTTGATTGACAAACTTTCGGGACTATTTATTGATGATAATCATAAATTGATTTCTTTGGATGTTATTTCTTTATTTACGAACATTCCAGTAGATTTAGCGATGGAAAGCATTATAAAAAGATGGAACTACATTGAAGGGAATTCATCGATCCCACGGGACGAATTCCTGTGTGCTGTCCGATTTGTTCTTGATTCAACATTTTTTTCATTTAATGACACTTACTATAAGCAAACCTTTGGCACACCCATGGGCTCTCCGCTGTCACCTGTCATAGCGGATATCACTTTACAAGACTTAGAGAGCAGGATGATTGAGACTCTTCCATTTAAGATGTCGTTTTACATTAGATATGTTGACGATGTCGTGTTGTCAGTTCCTTCCTCTATGTTACAATTCACTCTTGACGCATTTAACTCTGTCCATCCGAGACTACAGTTTACGCTTGAGGAGAGCAGTGACAACTGTCTGAATTTTTTAGATGTCACTCTTATTGTTAAAGATAACACGATAGAGTTTGATTGGTATCACAAACCTTCTTTTTCGGGTAGATACCTTAATTTCGAGTCTCAACATCCTCTCTGCCATAAAAAGGGCACCATAATGGGTTTAGTGGATAGAGCTATTTTGTTATCCCATCCAAGATTTCAACAAAAAAATCTTGAACTTGTGATGAAAATCCTGCTGGAGAATGGTTACCCATTGTCTTTGATTTTTGAGGTCCTCTATAGGAGACTTAAAAAAATATTTTTTAACAAACGGACGACAATAACGAATGGATGTGACTCTAATGGTGACGACAATGATGACCGAAAAATTTTTTGCAGCATTCCATTTATTGCGGGAGTATCGGAACAATTGAAACATGTGGTCCGTGATCAGAATGTAATACTATCTTATACTGCTCTGAATAAACTACGCTCCACTATCAAAGTTCATAAGGATCCGTTGCAGAGACAGTCACGCATGAATATCGTGTACAAGATCTCTTGTAAAGATTGTGATGCATCATATGTAGGCCAAACGGGCAGATTGTTAAAAACACGCATCAATGAACATCGCAATCACATTACAAGAAACACGTCGCAACTTTCGGTGATCACTGATCACAGACTGATGAACCACGAATTTGACTGGGAAAACATTGAAATTTTGGATGAGGAATCTATCCTTAATAAAAGATTAATTTCAGAGATGCTATTTATAAGATGCCAAAAAAATAGTCTCAATTGACAAACGGATACGGAATGTCTGCATCATGCGTATGCTCTAATTGATGAAAATTTAACAAAAATTTAAAATGACCTTTTGCGCTTTATGTATTGTACCGCCCCTGGTGTACGTGAGGGCTTGATTTTCTATGTCTGTCTTGTTATTATTTAAATTGTATCAGTGCGTGCTGTTTGTCTCTGACACTCAGATGTTTGTGTTTTCCTCGGTCGCGGCTCTCGTTTCGGTCCAATTTGGTGAGTCTCTTTGTTACGCTTTTAATTTTCGTTTGGAAAAGAATTTATAATTAATTCTCTCCACCTCAATAATGTCTGATCATATGGATATTGTGCTATCTCTTAACGGCTGGAACCGTCGGAAGACTTGCTGTGATGGCGGGAGCGGTGATTGAGTGTCGGGACTCACGATGTTTTTTGTCTGTTAATTGGCTGAGGAAGATCCAAAGGAGGGATCGAAACGTTTCAAGATCATTAAAGAAGATTTAATTAATTGAACTTGGTGTATTGCGTTATTGCACCCGGCTCTTATTAACCCGTTTCTTTTTTAGTTTGTTATATTTATATCAGAGCAGTTAATTTATTATTTAATAATAATAATAATAATTACCACAATAGCAATTATATACGCCAAGAAAATATATAAGACAGAAAAGAAAAGCTACCAGAAACTAATATAAATCCGATGTGCAAACCGCAAATAATTCAAGAGCACATTTACGGCACCGCAAGTGGATCGAATAGAACAGCTGAGATAGAAACCGAAACCGTGATAACTAACACTGCGATGCTATATTAAAATAAAGTAACCATAAAAAATAATTGTAAAATGCGAAAAGTGTATAGCGAAAAATATGTATATGAAAATTCACGTATAGTTAATTTTCTTTTTCCAAAGGGGGAGGGATGTCGTAACCCGACCGATTTCTTAATATTAAAAGATAAAACAAGTAAAGTAAAACAGAAAAGATTGAGAAAGAGCTGATTAAAGCAAAGCATTAGAATCAGGGAAAGAGCCCAAGAAAAAGTAATTAAGTAAGAATAAAAGATTATTAATAAAATAAAAGTAAGATGCGTGACTAAAGAGAGGGAAGTCACGGTCAAGTTCTCGGAAGCTGAGTAAGCAACTGACGAGACAGCTGACGAGCGGAGCACGAGACATGCTCCGGTCAGGGACACCACACTCCTCCCTAATCAACGACCTAATTAATTAATATATATTGAGCGCGAGATGCACCGACGCTAGCTCAGTAATATAACTCATTAACATCGCTCGCTACTCGCTCGCTCATATCAACAGTATCGATATAACGTACGTATCGCGTCTGACTATTATAATCGCGAGTAAGTGAAAGTGTACAAGAATGTGTGAAATATATTAATTTATACCTAACGTCCGGGAGTGTCTTATTTCGAGCGTGGATCCTAATCCTTTGGGCGTATAAATCCCTAAAGACCTCTTCCTTAGCGGCTAAAGGCACAACAATGTATTTTCTTAGGTTAGAATTTGTGTAATCTACGCCAGTGGCTGTCAAATGTCAAGAGACGACTGCGCATCCTACCTGCGCAGATAAAGAGAGAAAATTCCCCTCTGTTTTACCTTTTTGTCCGTTCTGCTAAGGACATGCATGCTGAGTCTATCTTATATGTCTATGGGCGCTACCAAGTAGCTTATCCAAGGAGTTTTATGTGTAATAAACTTTCGATTAAAATTCCTCAGGAGTTAAAACTAAAATCTAACGGCACTTTTCTTATACAATGTGGATGCAAGCTTTCGATTGCGACCAGTTTGAATAAGATTGGTGCAGTCAATCCTGAAGAATGATAATCGTATACCAGAAATGTGATATTTCATTTTTTTTCATAATAATAGATTTGTTCGCGTTGCTCGAAATTCCCAAAAATTTTTGCACTTAAAACGAAATAAATATATATTTGGATGTTGAAGAGAGTGAAAGCGAAGATGCTGAGTGCAAAAAGTTCAAGCAACGCGAACAAACCTAAGGTTCAGACTCTCACGTACGTATGCTCGCACGCACACACGCAAAGCGATTTTGTCTCTCAAGGCGCGTTTGCAGCTCTCATGTACGATTATTCGCTTGAGTGTGCAAATATGCCTTGAGAGACAATGTTGTGTATATACGTGCGTATGTATAAGATAATAATGTAAGGTTATAATAGTATATATCGCGCGGATAAGATAAAAAATGTTAAGATTATATATAGTATATATCGCGGAATAATGAAACGAAAAGACGAAAAGTGATAACAGTATCGCGAAATAATGCAACAACGAAGAGAAGTGATAAAATGAAAAGAACCCAGTAACCAATTTGATAACAAATTGTTGCCAAATTGGCATCAAATTCGCTCAAAACTTGGTAACAAATCCAGTGCCATCTGTGTCCGCATTAAGCTTGTATTTTGGTGACAAAGCTTGCTGACATAGCCTGACAGCAAATTGACGGCAAAAACCGAGCAAAGCTTGACATGATTTGACGTCAAATTGGTGGCAAAAATCGAGCAAGATCTGCGCAGGACAATCTGACAGCAGATTGTCAGCAAAAACCGAACAAATTCTGCAGCTTTTGGCCATTCATATAAAATAGTATATTTAAATGGATTTAAAGTCTCAACCCTAAGTAATAAAATGATGATAAGTTTTAGTCATAAAATGACCATTAGATAATTAGACATCCTAAGTTAGGTCTCATAAGACCCAAAATATACCACATCTACGGGAGACCATTTTTGACGTTCTTTTGATGGCAAAAATAAGACAAATTACAGTATTGTTATATAAAATCATATATTAATGTTTTAAAACGTATAAGTAAATTTAAATAATTTAATTTACAAAATTAAAGATCTTTTTGGACAGAAATTGTTCGAATAAGTGAAAATCGAACAATTATCTGTCCGATTTGCCAAAAATCAGTTCAATATCTGAATTTCTTGTATAAGAATTGTGTCAAAAATTGAACTGATAGAAATATATATATTATAATATTATTAGCGTTTTGCAGGCTTTATATACACTCATGACAAGAATTTGAATACGGGTATAGATAATGAATAACGCGCCGCATAGCGATAAGCAACTGAACTATTTTATAATACTTTGTAATAAGCTGCAGATTCTGTTCGGTTTTTGCTGCCAATTTGCCATCAGATTGCGCACTCCAGACCTTGCTCAGTTTTTGCTGACAATCTGATGTCAGTCATGTCAGCAAGCTTTGCTCGGTTTCTGCCGCCAATTTGCTGTCTAGTTATGTTAGCAAGCTTTGCTTGGTTCTTGCCGGCAATCTGCCAGCTTAATCGGTAATAACAACTCTTGCACCAAATTTGTAGCCTTTTTGCTGACAATAATTTGTAGCAAGCACTTGGCAATATCTGTTAGAACAGACGTGGCTGACTGGGAATTTATTAACGCGGAATAGTGTAAGGAAGAGAAATGTTTTCTTTTAATCGATGTCATATCGAGTAAAGTTTGGTTACATTAATAAAACTGAGCGAATATTTATAGTGGAGTGAATCTGTGCATTATTAATTATAACATATTTGTGATAAATACATTATTGGAAAATGATTATGAATAAATCGAAGGAATATTTGGAGATTTTGGCTGGCCATGTTTTCGATAACGATAATAAGCTGGTAATTATTCGCGCGAAAGCGCATTCATGTATGTAATGTTTATTTATATTTTATATATAAATGTAATTAATGCATAATTAATATTTTTAGGTTAACTTACAAATGGCTAAAAGCAATGAGTTTATATTAATATAGCAAAATAAATCTTGTGAGAATTCTATCAAAAATATCATAAAACCACAGCATTGAATACACATTTTTATTATTTGGCTTTATATAGAATAATAAAATGATAAAATCATATCAAAGCACTTCTATAGTGTATACAAACATTTTGAGGACCTGGAATTACTCGCTACTTTTGGTTCTGAAAATGTGAATGTTTATTTATATTTTATATATAAATGTATTTAATGCATAATTAATATTTTTAGGTCACTTACAAATGGCTAAACAATGAGTTGCATATTTATGTTAATATAGCAAAACAAATCTTGGGAATTCTATCAAAAATATTACATTATATATAGTTGAATTGAAAACGTCAGAGTTAGAGTCTGAAATAGAAATGTTAAGCATTAGTCAAAGAAGAGAAATAAGGTAATAATTTTGTTTATAAATTATATAATAAAGGTTATTTATTTTCTTAGACTAAATTCTCAGGGACAAGACTTATTATTAATCTATTTAACTTTTTTTGATATAATGGTTGAACTTATTTTTTAAAACAATGAGAAACGTGGAAATTGATAGTTTATTTGGATAGAGCTGCCTTTTGCAATAGAATGTTATCGGAGAACATTAGAATATCTGTCATCGACAAAAAGTAGTTCAAATTTGGATCAAAATGAGGAAGAAGGATTGGTTAGTGATACTAAATTGCAGATTTTATTAGAGGATTGTATAAAAGTTTATAATAATTTGGCAGTTGCGTTGGTTAAAACAGAAACCTATGATGCAGCTTTAGAAAATATGAAACATGTTTCGAGGTGTCAACTACAAAATGTTAAAACACTACTTAGGAAAGGTATTGCAAAAATCCTAATCTTTTTATTTACAATATTTAATCTTTTTTAAAATAAGTTTTATATATTCTTGATTTATATTTTACATATGGAAAATTCAAATATGTGTGTATATATATTGTGTGTATCGTAGCCACAATATTGAGACACAAAGGGAACTATGTAAAAAACATGTTTCATATTTTCTAAAGCTGCATCATAGGCTTTTGTTTTAACCAACGCAACTGCCAAATTATTATAAACTTTTATACAATCCTCTAATAAAATCTGCAATTTAGTATCACTAATCAATTCTTCCTCCTCATTTTGATTCAAATTTGAACTACTTTTTATTAATGACAGATATTCTAATGCTCTCCAATAACATCATATTGCAAAAGGCAGCTCTATCCAAATAAACCATCAATTCCCACATTCCTTATTGTTTTAAAAAATAAGTTCAACCATTATGCCAAAAAAAGTTAAATAGATTAACAATAAGTCTTGTCCCTAGAGAATTTAGTCTAAGAAAATAAATAACCTTTATTATATAATTTATAAACAAATTTATTACCTTATTTCTCTTCTTTGATTGATGCTTAACATTTCTATTTCAGGCTCTAAATCTGACGCTTTCAGTTCAACTGTCTATGTAATATTTTTGATAAAATTCCCACAAGATTTGTTTTGTTATTTAACATAACATGCAACTCATTGCTTAGCTATTTGTAAATGACCTAAAGATATTAATTACGCATTAATTACATTTATATACAAAATCTAAATAAATATTCACACATTTCCAAAACTAAAAGTTACGAGTAATTCCAGATCCACAAAATGTTTGTAGATTATAGAAGTGCTTCGATATGATTTTATCATTTCATTATTCTTTATGCCAATTAAAAATGTGTATTTAATGCTGTTGTTTTTGTGATATTTTTGGTAGAATTCTCACAAAATTTATTTTGCTATTAACATAAACTCATTGTTTAGCCATATATGAGTTAACTTAAAAATATTAATTATGCATTAATTACATTTAAATGTAAAATTAAATAAACATTATATACGAATGCGCATTCGCGAGTATAATTACTAGCTTAAACGTTTTCGAAAACATGGTCAGCCAAAATCTTCCATAATCATTTTTCAACAATGTATTTATGACAAATATGTTAATTGACAATGCACAGATTCACTCAAATGTAAACATTCGCTCAGTTTCGCTAATATAATCTAACTTTGCTCAATATAACATCGATTAGAAGAAATCACTTCTCTTCCTTGCACTATTCCGCGATATTCTTAATAACTGTTAACCACTTTTATTACTTTTCTTCTTGTGTTGCACTATTCCGCGATATATAAACATATTTAATAAATCAATAAATGCAAAAAATATTTGATCTCTTTTGGTTATATCATTTATTAGAATACATTTTAGAAGGAATTATATACTGTTAAAATGTATGCGTTTATTCAATAGAATGGACTTGTGTCATATTCATATTAAATGTATGAATAAGAAACAAGTCCATCTTCTTCGTAATAAAAACAATTTCCTTCCTATTGCTTTCTATATTTTGATATTTATTCACTTACACAATTTATATTATTATTATTAATTATACGGTTTGTATACAGTTTAACTTCTGTATTAAAATTATCTATAAAAATAAGATAGATAAGTGATTGATACTTAAGATTATTTATAATCTTATATTCAATACTTATATTAAATATGGTATAAGCTTTGTAAATATATACTGTTTATATAATTCCTTTTAAAAAAGAATTTCCTTTCTATTGAATAAATTTTAAAAAAAAATCACATCCATGTAAATACTGCATAATGTAGTACTTTATATTTTGCAGAAAAAATTTCAAATTTTAAATTTTTACAAAAAGCAGTGAGATTCCACAAAAAAACCTCACAAAGGTAAAAAAAAATACGCCAAGTATATAAAAAAATCCCAACTTGTACGCAAAAAAAGTTTAATATTTATCTCTAAAAAATAACTTTAAAAAAAATTTTTCCTTAAAAAATAATTTTCATAAGAAATAAAAAACTAAATAAATGATTTTCCTCTAAAAAATAACTCTAAAAAATAAAAACCTTTAAAAAATCAAAAATTAAAACTAAATATGAAATCACGTTAACTAGCCAAGTATATAGAAGCAGTTCAGTTTGTGAGAGTTGGTAATTTGAAATAGTATTTGTTTGATAAAATCAGTCTTGCATTTATAGAAATATTATAAATTCTCTCGAGAAAATTAAAATGCATTTTATTTTTATAAAATTACGCTATTATGTCCCCCCAAATAAATATTATATATAATATATAAAATAGCACAATTATATTGCGGATTTTATTACAAATAGTACATCATAAAACTACTTAACCCTTACTGCAATAACGTCGATCACATCGATCACCAATTTCGAGTTTAAAAATGCCCCGTGCCAAACTGATCGACTTGTTTTGAAATTAATCATAAGCTTTACCAGATAGGCCTGGAACGAAAAGGATTAAAATTCAAGTGACATACAAATACTTGGCGTGCCCGATCTGAAATAAAAATTTCCAAAAGCTTATCAGAAATCATTATCAATATGTTAATTATCAGAAATCATTATCAATATATCAATAAAAAGAAATGACTTATAATGCGACTCGGGTACGCCAAGTTTTATAAAAATTATTTTTCGAAGAAAAATTTTTTTTAAAGTTATTTTTTAGGGATAAATATTAAACTTTTTTTGCGTACAAGTTGGGATTTATATATATATAAATATATATATATATATATATATATATATATATGTAAGTAAAAAAAATAAGAAAAAAACACCCATAAACTTACATATATATATATATACAATATATATACAGGGTGTAACTAAACAAACGCATATAGACAACACTATCAGAAGAGAGAACGGTAATTTTTCAGACCTTTCTTTTTATGTAAAAATACAATAAATGCATTTGTATCAAGAGTTAAGGTGAGTTGATCCAACTAAACATTACCAATTTTCCTCAAAAAAAAAAAAAAAATACGCTGTACTAACCTAACACAGCATATATAAATACACACACACACACACACACACACACTATATATATATATATATATATATATATATATATATATATATAATGTGTGTGTGTGTGTGTGTGTGTGTCCTGTTATGCAAATGTGATGTAAATAAGTTGTCATTTGGGGAAGATTCGAAACAATCGGCAACGATGTGTAAACAAACGTGTGCCGGTGTGAAAATAATATGCTTACCTTTTGTGTTTGAAGGAATTTAGCTGCATGCAGGTTATATGCTACGTTCAATAGAGAAGCCGTGATTGTCACCAGTCGTGTCTTCAAGGACACGTTCATTTATCAGTGTGAATTTTCACGCGATCGACACACGCTCTCACTCAGTTCTATTATCTATACACGCACTAACGGAATCTAAGATCTGGATACCTGCAATCTGATTGTATTGTGAGCATTACTTGATAGTATCGAGTAATGTCCTCGCGAAAGAAAATAACGAGGAATAACCTCGACCGAATGAGGAATACATATACATCGATTAACCTTGGACGAGCAACAATGTTGCTCATTTGACTTGGCTTGACTCTCTCGCTTCGCGTCGTAGATCAGTCTATACTGATCTACACATGATTCTAACAATAAAATTTACAAAGCCGGACCGTGAGGATCGCGACAGCCTCATTTGAGATCAGCATTGACCCTGATCTATCAAGTTTTATCTCTTTGTGTGTACAGTCTGTAACATGGAACGATGATCTATGAGGGGAATATAATCCAAACAAGCAAAATATATATTATCTAATTAGCCGAGATCCTCTTCCTCACTGTTTTAGTACTCCACACTTAAGAAGGAATGAACTGGAGTTTGATCGAAGTGGTCCTTAATGCGCTAAATGTGTCTCTTCAAGGATAAGTTTAATCAGTTGCTAATAGTAAAATTATTATAAATATATAGTTTAAAAATTATCATCAACCTGATATTAATATGTTAGTCTTTTAAAATATGAACAATAGATATGGAAATTAACTCAGGTCTTTTCAAACAGATTAAAACAGAGATAAGAATTCAGATAAGAAATTAATATAAAATATATTTCGTAAAAGTTGTACGTAATTGATTGTTTTTTTTCATCAACTATGAATGTGCATCTATTATTATGCATAAGAAAATATATCGGCACAATGAGAAGGATATAGATAGTATAGGGTGTTTTAAAACGATCGATCTGTCTTTTTAATAACAGACTCTCTGCTCAGCTAATTTGGAATCGATTTCTCCTGAACAGAAATGAGAAAGAGATCATTTTTCGCAATTTTCTATTTTTTCCTTTATATATTTTTGTAACTATAAAATATAAGCCTCAAATTATTTATATATACATACATATATATATGTATAAATATAATATTACTTTTTACTTAATCTGATTTGTGTTATGCTTTATAACAAAATATAATAAATAAAAGTTAAACAAATTATTTATTAATTAAATTGCTTTTCTCTCATCTAAATTACTCATTTCTATACAGGATTATTGGATTTTTTATTAGCGGATTCTTTAATCAATTAGAATAAGGCATTTTTTTAAACATAAATATAAATAATTTTTATATTATAAGTGATTGAAATAAAAAAAGCTTTTCATAAACTAAATTTTGTTGAGAGTTAAAGTCGAGAGCTAAAAAAACTCTTGAATTAGTTTCAAATAATTTATTTAACTTTTATCATATTTTGTTCTAAAGCATAACACAAATCAGATTGGTAATTATTCAGAATCACGGCTCCACCTGCAAATGGGCTTCAAATCTTTTTACGGACTTTTTATGTTTAGAAAGAAATATAAATAACCATTTTTAGTTGGGGGAGGCCCAAAAAAAAAGTTATAAAGACACTTAATAAAGAAATTATTATTGAGTAAAGTCTGGCCAATCAGCGCCTGGCTAAAGATTGGCGCTGATTGGCCAGACTTTACTCAATAATAATTCCTTTATTAAGCGTTATAAAAAAAATGGTTCAGGACTTTTCGACTCAATTTGACCCAATCTACCTTCAACTTTCATTGGGTCACGTATGTATCTACGTATGTATGTACGTATGTACACATGACGAGCATCGAGGACATGCACCATTATTCATTATTATAAATATATATTAATATATCGTTACTGTCGAAAATGTGACACGCGTGTACATGAACTGTGCTCCCGCAACTATTGCGATAAATAAATAGAAATAATACCTTATTCATAGAGCTTGTATAATATTGTGTATACATATATATATATATATATATATATATATATATATATATATATATATACAGGGTGTCTGATAATAATCGCCCCACCCGTAATATGCAAGTAGAGCAGGTTAAACCGAGTGGGGAAATCCTCTACTGTTTTATGATTTTCGCAATAATTAATGAGAAATTAATTAAAAAAGATCGGCCAAATCGCGCGGTGAAAAAGGACAGCCTGATATGGGCGGCATTGATATGTGGTTGCTAAGATGCGAGAATCCATCGTTATGTACCGCTCGTACACACACTCACACATATGCTCGTAACTGTTATCATTTGTAGAGTGCTCCTCCCAAAATTTTGTCGCGCGCCTACTTTTGGGTTATCTCTTGGTGGGGCGGTTATTATCAGACACCCTGTATGTATATTGGCGTCGCGACGTTATCGCTCGCTTGACATTTATGTATATATGTATATACGTATATATATACAAGGTAAGTCACTAGAAATTACCTGTTATAAGTATTGATTTTAGACAAAAAGGTTTAATACAAAAGTTAAATTATTTTAAAAAGGCTACATTTTTTGGTCGTCTTAGCTTTTTTTTGGTGCTGATGTCAAAAAGTTTTGAAGATTATCTCAAGTTTTTTAAATGGAAAGCCCTATTTTAATTAGTATATAATTGTAGAGGATAAAATGATGAATCGAATAACTTATGACGCTGATCGTGGAGTGACTTTGAAATGACCTTGAAGAAACTTGAAATGACCTTCAAAACTTTTTGAAGCATTGCATCTAAAAAAAACTAAGACGAGGTTTATTTATCAAAAAAATAGCCCTTTCAAAATAATTTAATTTTGTGTTAAATCATTTTGTCTAAAATCAATATTTATGAAGATATAATATATATCTTAGAAGGCAATTTCTAGTGACTCACTCTGTATATACAGGGTGGACCAGTAACTCTTGCCACCTCGAATATCTTCGAGTCTAGAACATAGATTCCAAGCGTGCATCGATAGTGGCAGCAATCACTTTGAGCACATTTCATATACAGGGTGGTCCATTTTAAAAGAGCCAGTCAAATATCTCGAAAAATATGGAAGATACGGAAAAACGTTTCAGACAAAAGTTGTTTGGTTCGAAGGGGGACATAAGATGGTGCTATTGATGTGACCTTGGATAGTCATTTGAAGGTCACATGAAGGTCACTTTCAATTTCTTAAATGGAAACCCCCATTTTTCATTGCATATTCTTATAACTTATGTCGAGAGCTTTCCAAAACACTATAATAAAGTATTTTTTCATTAAGTACTTTTTGAGTTATTTTATATTTTAATCTGACATATTTTGATATAAAAATTAAAATATCTCGTAAAATATTTAGTTTTTGACAATCTTACCGTAATACTTTCAAAGGTCACATCAATTGCACCATCTTATGTCCCCCTTCGAACCAAACAATTTTTGTCTGAAACGTTTTTCCGTATCTTCCATATTTTTCGAGATATTTGACTGGCTCTTTTAAAATGGACCACCCTGTATATATATATATATATATATATATATATATATATATATATGTGTGTATATATATAATATAATATAATATAATATAATGTGTGTGTACGTGTATGTGTGTGCGCACGCGCGTGTGTGTATTCAGATCTTAAATTTAAGAAAAAAAACACATAAAAGAGATGTAAAAAAGCCTAAAAACAAAACCTACTTTTAAAATAAAGTATGTAAAAAAAATGTTTATCTTATATATGGATCGCTTGTGGCTTCTGGGTCGAGCATTCGATATGAATGACGATGCGGCTTTTTTTTGTCTATCTCTTTTATTGTTAAGAAAAAGAGGATGTGTCTCCTATACCAGCTTTATGAATAAGGCATTATTTCTACTTATTTATCTTAATAAGTGGGAGCATAGTTCACGCATACGCGTAACACATTTTCAACTGTAACGATTTGTTAGTATTTACAATAATGAATAATGGTGCATGATCTCGATGCTTGATAATAAAGATGCCGCTAAAATTTTTCTACCTTTTTTCCCATAGATGTATACTTGTTCATTTCCGAATAATCGATGATAATTTAACAACAGAAGTATCGGTAATGAGAAACCTACAATAAATATTTTAATATAGATATTTATTGTCAGAATAAATTTGTACATTTGCGTTTGCAAATACGCGCATTTTGTAATTGCAACAAGATATATCCTGCAACTCCCGTTGTTGCGTTTAGCGTTCATGTGGAATTTATATAAATTAAAATACAATACAATCAAGAGACACGATAGTGTCTCGCGCCAAGTTCATGCGAAGCCGCGAGGCACTCCGTGCTTATCTATACGCGAGTCGACCAGTTGCGAGTACCTTAGATTATTGGACATCAATAACGGCTGAACCGATCATATTTTTAATAGGCTTAATCAATAGCTTGGGTTTGAATTATATAATGAAAGTGTCTTTATTTTTTTTCTACATGTATCGTGAATGGAGGTAATATGATGCGAAGTCAAAATGTATAAAATTTTTATTAAGATACGTCTCCGTCGTCATCACCCTAATACATATACAACACATGCAAAGAAATATAGTGATATCACGCTACACGCATATACACGTATACAACACATACAATATGCAAATGTATTAGTCATGTTGTACAGTTGATACGCTCGACAGAAGATTGCGCTAGCGGTGCTCTGAGATTTGACAAGTCAATGAATTTGACAAGTAAATGAAGAGTAAAAAAGGTTAACGATAGTGTCTCGCGCCAAGTCACACGCAACCAAATTCACGCGCATTAAGAGTATTGCGGAATAATGCAACAAGGAAGAGACAATATATGTCAAAGATACAGTCGTATCTCGTTGCTTCGTTTAAATATTTACTGTGATTTTTTCTAATCGATATCATATCGGGCAAAATTAGGTTATATTAGCAAAACTGGGCGCTTATACTTCAGTGAACCATCAATTAATACATTTGTGAAATAAATTGTTGAAAAATAATTATGGAAGCAATATTTATGCAATATTTAAAATAATTATGGAAGGAATATTTGAAAAGTTTGGCTGACCATGTTTTCTATAAGGGTGACGTCCCATGGCGCATATTGCGATACGCGCGTATCAGGCGTATCGAACTCTGCGACCAATCACAGATGTTCTGCTATTTTCAGTACGCCGGAGTTTGGTTCCTACTGTCCCATGGAGCGGATTACGCGGTAGCGGAATCAGTGGATCGCCGATCACAAGGTTGTTCTGATAGAGCCCTTTCAAAGATTACGTCGAGGTAGTCCTGTGATTAGCGATCCGTTAGATCCGCTTCCGCGCAATCCGCTCCATGGAACAGTAGGAACCAAACTCCGGCGTACTGAACACATACACACAAGCACGTATGGACCTAAAAAGTAAAGTTTTCAGAAGCCAGTTGTTTGCAAATATTAATAAAGTAAAAAGTGAAAGTTTTAAAACTGCTGTTGGTGTTACTTTTGAAAATTTTAATAAAGAAAATTGTGAAAAATAGTTTATAGTAAAAAGAGGTAAATAAAATTTGGTATATTAAATTAGATTAATGTGTTTATTATCCTACATTCTTTATTTTATATTCATTGTCCTCCATCCTTAAAATATTTTGTATATTAGTTGCAATTAGCTTTTCAGCTTCTTTTACACACACATGCAATGATTACATATGTATGACTGCACGATCCGCTCGAATAATGAATTCAGCGGCGTAAAAACGGCGGATCGTCTGTCATTGGTCGGAGTTCGATACGTCTGATACGCGCGTATCGCAATATACGCCAAGAAATGTCACCCTAACGATAAGCTGGTAATTATACGCGCGAACGCGTGTCCCCATGTGTAATATATATCGCTCTTTTCCGTTTTCTGTCTTTCTCTCTCCTTCTTTCTTTTTCTTTCATTTTGCTATTTATTGCATTCTCGAGCAATTCGATATTGCTTGTTGAATGTACATATATATGTTTATGTTAATGTAGCAAAATAAATCTTGTGAAAATTCTATCAAAAATATCTTGTGGGAACATTTATTTTAAAAAATAACAACATTGAAAGTATGTATCTATATATATACATATATACAATATAGATAGATAGATACATACATACAGTGCCTACCAAAAGTTCCGGGCCACCTAAATAATTTTTGAATGGTTTGAAATATAGGATTGAAATTTATAGGGATACAATGGGATCACAAAGTCTATTATTTAACCACAAAAACACCCACTTCTACACCCGCGGGGGACGAGGGGAGAGGGGAGCCAAAAAATCTTAAACGGCATGTGGAGTTGAGTGAGGGCTCGTTCGAAAGGGCTTTCCGAGACGAAAACAACGCGAGGTCGCCGAGGTCTCTACGATCCTTTTTCGCAGAGTTATGATCATTTGAACATTTCTATTTAGATTTTGCAATAGCGAGGGCCCACGGCGACAACAGAAGAAAGATAAGGCTTCACGCGGGCACTCGCGTTCCTGAGTGTGTGTGTGTGTATGTGTGTGTGCGTGCGTGCGTTCGTGCGTGCGTACGTGCGTGTCCGGCTAACCAAGGCAAGACCGCTAGCGTGTCCTGCCAACTAAGGCAAGCCCGGGATGGGAACACCGGTGTATGTGAAGGAATAATAACACTAATTATTTTATCAAATGTTCAAATTGATGTCCTTCGACAACTTGGCAGTTTCCTAAACGAATGTAAAACGTATCGATAACATTAGTTAAAAAATTGGGCGTGATTGAATTTGAAACGTTCACTATTTTTTCCCGCAGCTCTTCTAAATTTTCGGATCAACTCTCATAGACCTTTGTTTTCAAATACCCCCAGTAAAAGAAGTTTAATGGGATCAGATCTGGTGATCTCGGTGGCCATTCTATTGTGCCTCTTCTACCAATCCATCGATCAATAAAAACATCATTGAGAATATTTCGAGCTTCCAGAGAAAAATGAGCTGGAGCCCCATCCTGCTGAAACCAAACATTGTGGAAAGCTTCTCCAGCAATATCCTGAATAGCCGGTATCACTTGGTTTCTTAGCAAATTGCAATAATTTTGAGAATTTATGTTTCCTTCAATAAAAAACGGTCCTATAATACGATTAAACATTATTCCGGCCCAAACGTTAACCTTCTGAGGATACTGCGTGTGACTGTCTCTCATCCAATGCGGATTTTCATCTGCCCAATACTTCATATTCTGTCGATTTACAGAACCGTTTAATTCAAATGTTGCTTTGTCAGAAAAACAGATCCAGTTGAAAAACTGACGATTGTCAGCAGGTCGTGTCATCATTGTGTCGCAAAATTTCACTCTTCTGTCATAATCGTCTTCGGATAGCTCCTGGACTAGATGTATTTTGTAAGGATGATAGTGATGCTTCTTCAAAATTCGATGGACTGATGTTGTGCTAATATCATTTCCATGAGCTGCTCTCGAGACCGATGTATGGGGATTATCGTACAGTTAGCAGAACATTTAAAGCTTTTTCGTCATTACTAGCATTTTTGGGTCTTCCAGATCTAGACGCATCTTTAATTACACCGGTTCTTTGGAAACGACCAACAGTTCTTTCAACAGTTGACTTTGAAATTGGTTCACGGTCAGGATATGTGGCATTGAATAAATCCGCTACTTCTTGATAGGACCTTATTCTGACGCCATACCCTCTCATCATCAATACAGTGATCCTTACCGTATCAGTTAAATGCATTTTCAAAAATGTACTAAAATGAAAAATACTAAAGCAAAAAAGATATTAGACAAGCGCTCTCGAAAATTTACAAGCGACCGCGTGAAATAATGAGTTTACAAGTGAGAACTCTCTGAGGAAACATCAACTATTGCATATCATAGGTCGCCGGCATACGGGCATTGACATTTGAGTTCAAACCAAACAACTTTTAGTACATTTCTATTGTCAGAAAATGCATTTAACTGATACGGAAAGGATCACTGTATTGATGATCAGAGAGTATGGCGACAGAATAAGGTCCTATCGAGAAGTAGCGGATTTATTCAATGCCACATATCCTGACCGTGAACCAATTTCAAAATCAACTGTTGAAAGAACTGTTGGTCGTTTCCAAAAAACGGGTGTAATTAAAGATGCGCCTAGATCTGGAAGACCCAAAAATGCTAGTAATGACAAAAAAGGTTTAGATGTTCTGCTAACTGTATACGATAATCCCCATACATCGGTCTCGAGAGCAGCTCAAGAAAATGATATTAGCACAACATCAGTCCATCGAACTTTGAAAAAGCATCACTATCATCCTTATAAAATACATCTAGTCCAGGAGCTATCCGAAGACGATTATAACAGAAGAGTGGAATTTTGCGACACAATGATGACACGACTTGCTGAGAGCGGCACCCGTTTGACCACGCTAATATTGACCACGGTCCGAATTGACTACGTTGAGATTGACCACGTTGCGATTGACCACGTTGATATTGACCACGTTGATATTGACCACGGTCCCGATTGACCACTGTCCTGATTGACCACAGTCCCGATTGACCACGTTGATATTTACCACGGTTCCGATTGACCATGGTCCCGATTGACCACAGTTCAAATTGACCTCGGACCCGATTAACCACGTTGATATTGACCACGGTCCCGATCAATCACGTTGATATTGACCACGTTAATATTGACCACGTTAATATTGTCCACGGTCCCGATTGACCACGTTGATATTGACCACGGTCCCGATTGGCCACGTTGAGATTGACCACGTTGATATTGACCACGGTCCCGATTGACCATGTTGATCTTGACCACGTTAATGTTGACCACGGTACCGATTAATCACGTTTATATTGACAACGGTCCCGATTGAAAAACCATATAACACACACACACACACACACACATGCGGGGGGTGCAAGGGGGGCCTTCGGCCCCCTCCCGCACCCTCTCCGCCAGTCAGGCACAATGGACCTCGCTTTATAACTTGCAAAGTACATGCCCTAGTAACGACATGTATTGATCCGTGGTCAATATTAACGTGGTCAATATCAATGTGGTCAATCGGGACCGTGATCAATATCAACGTGGTCAATCGGGATCGTGGTCAATATCAACGTGGTCAAACGGGACGCTGCCCTTGCTGATAATCGTCAGTTTTTCAACTGGATCTGTTTTTCTGACGAAGCAACATTTGAATTAAACGGTTCTGTAAATCGACAGAATATGAGGTATGAGCAGATGAAAATCCGCATTGGATGAGAGACAGTCACACGCAATATCCTCAGAAGGTTAACGTTTGGGCCGGAATAATGTTTAATCGTATTATAGGACCGTTTTTTATTGAAGGAAACATAAATTCTCAAAATTATTGCAATTTGCTAAGAAACCAAGTGATACCGGCTATTCAGGATATTGCTGGAGAAGCTTTCCACAATGTTTGGTTTCAGCAGGATGGGGCTCCGGCTCATTTTTCTCTGGAAGCTCGAAATATTCTCAACAATGTTTTTACTGATCGATGGATTGGTAGAAGAGGCACAATAGAATGGCCACCGAGATCATCAGATCTGACCCCATTAAACTTCTTTTACTGGGGGTATTTGAAAACAAAGGTCTATGAGACTAGGTCCGAAAATTTAGAAGAGCTGCGGGAAAAAATAGCGAACATTTCAAATTCTATCACGCCCAATTTTTTAACTAACGTTATCGATACGTTTTACATTCGCTTAGGACACTGCCAAGTTGTCGAAGGACATCAATTTGAACATTTGATAAAATAATTAGTGTTATTATTCCTTCACATACACCGGTGTTCTCATTCCGGTCTTGCCTTAGTTGGCAGGACACGCTAGCGGTCTTGCCTTGGTTGGTCGGGCACGCACGCACGCACGCACGCACGCACGCACGCACGCACGCACGCACGCACGCACGCACGCACGCACGCGCGCACGCACGCACGCACGCACGCACGCACGCACGCACGCACGCACGCACGCACGCACGCACGCACGCACGCACGCACGCACGCACGCACGCACGCACGCACGCACGCACGCACGCACGCACGCACGCACGCACGCACGCACGCACGCACGCACGCACGCACGCACGCACGCACGCACGCACGCACGCACGCACGCACGCACGCACGCACGCACGCACGCACGCACGCACGCACGCACGCACGCACGCACGCACGCACGCACGCACGCACGCACGCACGCACGCACGCACGCACGCACGCACGCACGCACGCACGCACGCACGCACGCACGCACGCACGCACGCACGCACGCACGCACGCACGCACGCACGCACGCACGCACGCACGCACGCACGCACGCACGCACGCACGCACGCACGCACGCACGCACGCACGCACGCACGCACGCACGCACGCACGCACGCACGCACGCACGCACGCACGCACGCACGCACGCACGCACGCACGCACGCACGCACGCACGCACGCACGCACGCACGCACGCACGCACGCACGCACGCACGCACGCACGCACGCACGCACGCACGCACGCACGCACGCACGCACGCACGCACGCACGCACGCACGCACGCACGCACGCACGCACGCACGCACGCACGCACGCACGCACGCACGCACGCACGCACGCACGCACGCACGCACGCACGCACGCACGCACGCACGCACGCACGCACGCACGCACGCACGCACGCACGCACGCACGCACGCACGCACGCACGCACGCACGCACGCACGCACGCACGCACGCACGCACGCACGCACGCACGCACGCACGCACGCACGCACGCACGCACGCACGCACGCACGCACGCACGCACGCACGCACGCACGCACGCACGCACGCACGCACGCACGCACGCACGCACGCACGCACGCACGCACGCACGCACGCACGCACGCACGCACGCACGCACGCACGCACGCACGCACGCACGCACGCACGCACGCACGCACGCACGCACGCACGCACGCACGCACGCACGCACGCACGCACGCACGCACGCACGCACGCACGCACGCACGCACGCACGCACGCACGCACGCACGCACGCACGCACGCACGCACGCACGCACGCACGCACGCACGCACGCACGCACGCACGCACGCACGCACGCACGCACGCACGCACGCACGCACGCACGCACGCACGCACGCACGCACGCACGCACGCACGCACGCACGCACGCACGCACGCACGCACGCACGCACGCACGCACGCACGCACGCACGCACGCACGCACGCACGCACGCACGCACGCACGCACGCACGCACGCACGCACGCACGCACGCACGCACGCACGCACGCACGCACGCACGCACGCACGCACGCACGCACGCACGCACGCACGCACGCACGCACGCACGCACGCACGCACGCACGCACGCACGCACGCACGCACGCACGCACGCACGCACGCACGCACGCACGCACGCACGCACGCACGCACGCACGCACGCACGCACGCACGCACGCACGCACGCACGCACGCACGCACGCACGCACGCACGCACGCACGCACGCACGCACGCACGCACGCACGCACGCACGCACGCACGCACGCACGCACGCACGCACGCACGCACGCACGCACGCACGCACGCACGCACGCACGCACGCACGCACGCACGCACGCACGCACGCACGCACGCACGCACGCACGCACGCACGCACGCACGCACGCACGCACGCACGCACGCACGCACGCACGCACGCACGCACGCACGCACGCACGCACGCACGCACGCACGCACGCACGCACGCACGCACGCACGCACGCACGCACGCACGCACGCACGCACGCACGCACGCACGCACGCACGCACGCACGCACGCACGCACGCACGCACGCACGCACGCACGCACGCACGCACGCACGCACGCACGCACGCACGCACGCACGCACGCACGCACGCACGCACGCACGCACGCACGCACGCACGCACGCACGCACGCACGCACGCACGCACGCACGCACGCACGCACGCACGCACGCACGCACGCACGCACGCACGCACGCACGCACGCACGCACGCACGCACGCACGCACGCACGCACGCACGCACGCACGCACGCACGCACGCACGCACGCACGCACGCACGCACGCACGCACGCACGCACGCACGCACGCACGCACGCACGCACGCACGCACGCACGCACGCACGCACGCACGCACGCACGCACGCACGCACGCACGCACGCACGCACGCACGCACGCACGCACGCACGCACGCACGCACGCACGCACGCACGCACGCACGCACGCACGCACGCACGCACGCACGCACGCACGCACGCACGCACGCACGCACTCACGCACGCACGCACGCACGCACGCACGCACGCACGCACGCACGCACGCACGCACGCACGCACGCACGCACGCACGCACGCACGCACGCACGCACGCACGCACGCACTCAGAAACGCGCGTGCCCGCGTGCAGCCTTATCTTTTTTCTGTTTTCGCCGTGGGCCCTCGCTATCGCAAAATCTCAATAGAAATGTTCAAATGATCATAACTTTGCGGAAAAAAAATCGTAGAGACCTCGGCGACCTCGCGTTGTTTTCGTTTCGGAAAGCCCTTTCGAACGAGCCCTCACTCAACTCCACATGCCATTTAAGATTTTTTGGCTCTCCTCTCCCCCCGTCCCCCGCGGGTGTAGCGGTGGGTGTTTTTGTGGTTAAATAATAGACTTTGTGATCCCATTGTATCCTTATAAATTTCAATCCTATATTTCAAACCATTCAAAAATTATTTAGGTGGCCCTGAACTTTTGGTAGGCACTGTATATTAATTAATTAGATCGTTGATTAGGGAGGAGTGTGGTGTCCCTGACCGGAGCATGTCTCGTGCTCCACTCGTCAGCTGTCTCGTCAGTTGCTTACTCAGCTTCCGAGAACTTGACCGTGACTTCCTTCTCTTTAGTCACGTATCTTACTTTTATTTTATTAATAATCTTTTATTCTTTCTTAATTACTTTTCCCTGATTCTAATGCTTTGCTTTAATCAGCTCTTTCTCAATCTTTCCTGTTCTACTTTACTTGTTTTATCTTTTAATATTAAAAAATCGGCCAGGTTACGACATTATTAACGGTACTTTATTTTTTCGCGATAATTTATTTTTTTGGCAAAATTCGCATTTTGATATGTAGTTTTCGACGTATTTTGTTAATCCGTGCCAATTATGATTTAGACGGATTCTTTTTATTGTTCGCTCGATTCCTTGATGTCCTCCTGTGGGTGCATTGTGATATTCGTATAATATCTGTTTCTTTTCTTCCTCCGTATATTTTTTCTCTTCGTCTGAGTTCGTTTCTTCTTCTATTGCGAGGACTTCTCGCTCCTCTTCTGTTTCATGTGTGTCTCTTTTTACATTGCGGCTCAATGCATCGGCGTTCGCATTCGCTCGTCCGGCTTTATGAATGATTTCATAATTATACTCCTCGAGCTTTAATCTCCATCGGATCAATCTCGATCCGGGATCGTTTACATTAAATAACCAGATTAATGGTTTATGATCGGTTACGATTTTGAATTTCGTACCGTATGGCCTAAAATGTTTTACAGCCCATACAATTGCTAATAGTTCTTTCTCTGTTGTATTATAATTCTGCTCCGCCCGTGATAAAACTCTGCTGGCGTAAGCAATTGGCCGGTCATTGCCTACTTTTCCTTGTGACAATACTGCTCCGATTGCATAGTCGGAGGCATCGGTGGTCACTATAAATTCTTGAGTAAAGTCTGGATATTTTAGCATTGGCGTCGTCATTAATTTTTCTTTTACTATTTCAAAAGCATTTTGCTGTTCCATTGTCCACTCGAACTTTTCTGTTTTCTTCGTTAATTTAGTCAGTGGCTTGGCTATTCTTGAGAAGTCTTCTATGAATTTTCTGTAATATCCGGCTAGTCCTATGAAAGATTGTATATCCTTCACTTTCTTTGGCGTCGGAAATTCTTTTATTGCCGTTAATTTTGACGGATCCGGGGATATTCCATCCTCCGAAATAATGTGACCTAAATAAATCACTTCCTTGCGTAAAAATTCGCAATTATCCGGCTGCAATTTTAGATTATTTTCTCGAAGTCTCTGTAGTACTTCTTTGAGTCGTTTGTTGTGGTCTTCTAAGCTTGATTCATATATAACGATGTCATCCAAGTAAACTAAACATTTTAGTCCTTGTATTCCTGTCAAAATTGAATTCATCAATCGCTGGAATGTTGCTGGCGCATTTTTTAGTCCAAACGGCATTCTATTGGACTCATAATGTCCGTAGGGCGTTGAAAATGCTGTTTTATTTTTATTTCGTTCGGTCATCGGTATCTGGTGATATCCTGATACCAAATCTAAGGTAGTAAAATATTTGGCGTTTCCTAACTGGTTCAATATATCGGTGATGTTCGGCAGTGGAAATGAGTCGCCTATCGTCAGATCATTTAGCTTCCGAAAATCGACTACTATTCGGAGCTTTGGTTTTCCAGATGCATCGGCTTTTCTTGGTACCACTAATAAGGGTGCGTTCCATTGACTCGCGCTTGTTCGGATTATGCTGCTTTTTAACATTTCTTGCACTTGTTTATTTACTTCCGTCTTTTGCCTTTCCGGAAGGCGATACGGTCTCGTGTTTACCGGTGAGGTGTCAGCGTGCGTGTTTATCTCGTACTCTACCGTTGCGGTGCATGTCAGTGGTTCTCCATCCAACTGGAACATATCGTAATATTCTTCGCATATCCGTAAGAGTGCCTGTTTTTCTTCTGAATTTAGATGCTGTGTTCGTAGTAGTTGTCAAATTTGCGAGTATCGTGAGGAAGTAAGTTTAGAATTTTTTCTCGTTTGTATAGTGTATATTTCGGATTCTCGGTCGTATTCTACATCTTCGAGAGCAACATGCGGCGTCTTTATTTCGACTTCTGTATCGGTCGTATTCATTACACTAACGGGACACGTATAATCTTTTGGTTCCACTAAGCAATTTCCGATATAGATTCCTGGAGCTGTTTCTTCTGCTCGTACTATTCCTATCCGATTTTGATTCGTTGTCGCTTTTACGATGGTTTCGCTGCGCGGTTTTAGAATTGTTTTATTAAATGAATAGAATTTGAGCACGGCATCTCCTATTTTTAATTGATTTTGTTTGTAGTCGCAGGATACTGAGTGTTGTCGGAGGAAATCAATCCCTAGAATCCCTTCGTATTCGATCGGAATGTCATCTTTTACTACGTAAAATGCATGTTCTATTTTATGTCCATCTACTTTAATTGTGGCGTATATTTTTCCTATTGTGTGTACTTTATGTCCGGTTATGTCGTTAAGCGCGATCTTATCCTCGTATATGAGGGTGTCGTCTTTTAATTGTTTTAATTTTATTAACGAGATGGTCGATCCTGAGTCGTATAACATCCGTATTTTTTCATCCTTTGCTTGTCGCATGGGTAGTGTTACTAACAATAAATCTGTTTTCTTCTATGTGCGCGGCATATCTTTAATATGCGTAACGCGATATTCGGACGCAGGTCGCGGCTGTTTTCTTTTAGATTCGCTTTTATCGTCTTCGCTGTTGTTACCGTCGGACTCGGAATCTCGCGTTTGTTGTCGCAGATTCTTTCGGTCGTATTTTCTTCGCGTTTTTCTGGTTACCATCTTTTATTTTATTTGTATTAGTTTTCGGTGTACCGTTCAATCTCCAGCATTCGTCGTGAATGTGTCCGGTTTTTTGATAATGCTTGCAGTACTTATTTATTGTATTTATCCGCGAGGATTTTTCCGGTTTAGGAAGCGCGTATCGACTACTTCGACAATCGCGTCCGTAATGTCCATTTTTTCCACATTTAAAGCATTGCGGAGTTGAACTTCGAATCTGTCGCGAATTACTCGATTCGTATTTATTTTTATTCGGAAGGTTGCTTATTCTTGCCGTTGGTCCGATAAGTTTTTTTTCAGCGCTCGCGCCCATTATCGCTTCTTGGAGCGTCGTATATCGTTGCGCGCGTACAAGTACCTTTAATTCGTCGCGTAATCCGATTTGAAAGTTTATTAACGCCTGCTTTTTAATCGTGTGTTGGATCGTGCGTTTTGATAGTGAGAAGTCCTTTTCTTCTTCAATCATAGAATCGTACAATTTCATTGTTAGTAACTCAACGCGTTGTCCGAAAGCATACGTTTCATTTGATTTTTGTTTTAACGAATTGAACTCGATTTGTAAGTGCGTAGTACTTTGTTTAGACTGGTAACAAGTTTCAAGTTGTTGCTTTAATTCGTCGAACGTTTGTATATCTCGCGTCTCAAAATCCTGCATCGCTTTCCCTTTTAATTTTGTATATAAGATTGCTTGAATTAACGATTCTTCGTCCGCGGGATTTATGTTCTGAACAGCGTATTTACACGCGTTTAAAAATTCTTGCAGTTTATGTCGCGAGGTTCCGTCGAACTTGGGGATCATTTGATCATTATTCTTGCTTCCTTTAACGGCAGATAATTCAGGGCGACGCTTCGTCGATTTCTGATATCGCGTCTCGTTCGCCTGTATATTGTTTCAAACGCATCGTTATCGTTTTCCCTGCGAGTATCAGTATGACGGGGTAATTGTGCGTCCGCGCTTTCTAGTCGCGTCACTCGTATATTTAACGAATTAATTTCCGCGCGTATTTCATTTAAAATGTGGATGATCTGTGTATAATCTCCTTTTTCTTCGCGGTTTCTCTCGGGAGGCGGCGTACGGTCGACCTCCGCTATATTTCGGTCCATCTGACGGATGGATTGTCGCATGTTTTCTATTTCTTCGTCTACCGCGCCTCGCGGCAGATTTGCGGGAGTACCTTCGAGCGGATTTCGCGATTCGGCCATATTATTTTCTTGTTGGCGGTAAATTTCTTCCGGGTCGAACAGATCGCTCTCGTAGGAGGTTAGTGAAAATTCGCGTCAGTAGATAGTGGGCACTATGGGGCATCAAAACAAACCCCCACCACCGACCCTTGGCCCCCTGCTGTGTTTGGGACCCTCCCCCCTAAAGGTGTCTGTGGAAAAAAGAGTGGAGGGGACTCGTGGACGTCTACGAAACAATTTCCCTTGTAAATTTTTTCATTTAAATTTTTCCTTTTAAATTTTTTAAATTTAAAAAAAATTTTTTTCCTTTAAATTTTTTTATTTTTTTATTTTTTCCGGGCGCGTGAACATGCTTGAGCTCGAACCTGGGCCCTCCACCTCTCCAAATAGGGTCCTAGTATGCTGGGCTAGCTGAAAACTTATTAGAATAGAAGTTAAACGTAGTATTTGTGGAGAGTAGCCCACAGCCAAGATAGGGGTCCTGACGGTCCGATTGGTTCTCCCCATAGTGCCCAGTCCTCTGATTGGTTCCGTCGGTTCCGTCGATTTAAAGCGGGTTGGAAAAACGAGCCAAAAAATAGTGCGTGGGAGAAAGCGGGCAAGATGTCTGACGGAAAGCAGACGAGACGACAACCGACAAAATGGCGACCGTCGAGACTGGAGATGCGTCTAGGCATAAGGCACCCAGCCTTCCCCTTACGGAAAACCGAAAGATATTGTGCGGTATACAACATCGTCCCATCGCCCCTGTTTGAGATCGCATTAAATTACACATAATTTAAATTCATCTTTGCGATATGGGCTTCGCATTATTATCACATCATACATTCAAAGTCAAAAAACATATAAAGAAAAGCTAACTTGTTATTACTTTTATAAAATTATTATTTTCTTCCGAGGTTTTTTCGGTTTCAACGAAGCCCATGTCACAAACAAGTCGAATAACAACTCGCAAACAACTTTGTCGGTTAGCCGCGCGATAAACGGCTGCCGGCACGCGCGAGGCCGTGACGTAGCCCGTGACGTACGGGCCACCGGCCTATCACTCGCTCTGAGTATCATCTCGCGCCGATATTTCAAGGGGCGGCCAATGAAATTTGGCGGCGCGTTGATTTTTCAAACCGAACTCGGAGGTTCAAACTTATTGGCAGCGAGAGATTAAAGAACCGCTATAAAAGGGCCCGCTCTTGAGGAGCGCCCGACACTCGCTGAAAACGCGCAGAGTTACCGCTTACGTTTAACCGCTTTGATAACCGCTTTGATAACCGCTTACGACAACCGCTACTCCTTTTGTGAAACCGCCTATAACCGACCGAGCTTTTTTGGAACTTTTTGTATAATTTGTGATAGTGTTAATTATTTGATTATAATTAAAGAACGTGAATTGTACTCGCGAGATTTATTTTCCGCGAACCAAAAGATCCTTGCACACTTGTCCTATTTCGCCTCGCTCTCGAACAGCCCCCCTTAGAGGAAAACCGGGAGATGTACGGTATATGTCGCCCACTCTCTTCCACCATTCCTGTTGAAAAGAGAAAAATTGGATAAGGTACCGCTAGAATAAACTAGGTGCTATGAAGAGGTAACGAACACGTGCGTGCATGTATGGGTACGCTTGTCCGAGCGGGCGAGCCCCGCTGCACAGGTAGACATACGGTAACATCATCGCTGGAGACGATAGAAAGGGTCTTGAAATATATACGGGTACCTAAGACTGCTTGACGCTGAGGCTTAGGACAGAGTCTATGACGTCGCTGAGACGTCGGGAAGAAAGCAAGGGAAGAAAAATATTTTCACCTGGTTGTTTTAAAATAAAAAACATCTTTATTTATATTACGTGGGAATATGGAACATTGTACAATGAAAAATTTACATATAATTTAATATTTATTTACAAGAAGATTATTTTCACCGCTGCGAAAAGTACACAAAAGTATATTACATAATATATTATAGCAATAAAAGAGAGAGTCGAGAAAAAATAGAAAAATCATTGTTCAGATACATAACCATACGGTAGCGAATTTCGACTATCGATAAGTCTACGTTTTAGTAATACGGGCGCGCATACTTTAGTTTCGTCCCGTGTTACGATCTCGTGAAACGCGCTACGACGAATTGCTCTAAAGCATAAATTTATCGAAGTTTTCGGCAATTCTTCTCCGTTCTTTTCATTTTCCTGTGCTCTCTCTTTATTTAACAATAAATTCTTAATGCTGTTTAAATTAACCAACCGAGAGTTTTCATAGTTTAGGGTTATGCCCTTTACTTTACAGCATTCACGCGTACGCCCGTCCGGCATACGAACAACATAGGCATAAAATTTTGGGCCACCGGACACGAACGCCTCGATATAACTACCACGACCGTAGCTTTCGAGCTCGTCCGTCATGTCACCCAGAAAATTTCCCGTATGCGGTTCATACTCATTCGGTTTACCTGTGCTTACGTATATACACAAATCAGTATCATAATATAATACGCATCGATCTAAGCGTTCTAAATATTCATATAATTTTAAGCGCGCTTGAGCCGTCGTATACGCCGCTATCGCAACATTAGTTATAGGTGAGGGCGTGACGGCCTCTTGTCGCAATCG
Organism: Formica aquilonia x Formica polyctena; assembly: GCA_907163055.1. Lineage (NCBI taxonomy): Eukaryota > Metazoa > Arthropoda > Insecta > Hymenoptera > Formicidae > Formica > Formica aquilonia x Formica polyctena. Next base: position 162,723 of record CAJQTV010000308.1, read on the forward strand.
CCACGAAACATATATTACATCGTCGTTCACGGGTAATATATCGGTTATCTCATGCTCGGCGCTCGTCAGTAATGTCAAAAAACGTTGCAGCGTTCTCACAACCTCGATATTCGGCAAATCGGCCCGCTGGCCGAATTTTCCCCAAAATGAATTTAAACGGAGTTTTGCAACTGAACGTAAACCAGGGTTCAGCGCAACGTTACACTTATCGAGATTTTTGTACTCCCGTAGATATCGTTCTTTAGCGTCATCGTCGTCACCGCATTCCCCCAGCCATCCGCTTGCTTCTTGTTTTAATTGTAAGAATGAGTTTATATATTTGGCGAACAAACCGCCTTGTCGCGATGCGCGATCGAATTGGCTAACTTTATATTGCCAAATCTCGCTTACTGCCATCACAAGATAACCCTTTTCGACTGCCTTTCGCACGACACCCACGTACCCTCGAATTCGCGCTCATTAATGCTGTCGTGCGTGCAAGATGTCTGCGCAAATGTTTCGCAACAACTACGACATAAGGCGAAAAGTAATTTTCCGCGCACGCGATACGGGAGTACAGGGTGAAAGAGGTTGCGTGGTGGAAGCACAGTACAGCGTATAAGACCTTCGAGCGAATCAAAATTGTAATTTGGAGCTATTCCGATTAAAGAGGCGCATTCTTTGCCAACATAAATATCTGGATGTCCGATCGGGAAAGCGCCTGTCTTCAATACATACGGGTATAAAGAGCATACGTCTACGTAATGTATTTTCTCTGCACCCGTAACTTCGTGTCGAGTCACGATATTTCCCGTACGGCCGCCGAAAAACGCATCGCGAGGGTCGAGCAGTGGTGTTTCCACCATCGGATAATTTTCAAGATATTCTCGCATTTCACGATTCTCGAGCATATCCCGATCAGAAACGCAGTCTCATTTTTCCGTCACCATGTACCCCCGTTGTCGAAGGCGCCACGAGATCGCGAGAGTTCGCTCGTATCGCGAAGCAATCGTATCTCCATGATCCGAAGTCGAAGAAAGCGCTCTATCGCGATTCGAAGGAAAGCAAGTCGGACACCCGTGCCAAAAGCATCCGTGAAATTGTAAAAAGTGACGCTGTGTCGTCTCAACAACGGTCGTTTCATAATATCCGTCGACGAGCGTGCCATCAATCGTACGATATTCATGCGCACGCCCCGCATGGTTTATAGGATGCCCGATTTCGCGCTCCATCAATACCAGCCATTGTAGAGCTTTACGCGAATAATTGCTCGCTTTTCTATATCCACCGGAAGAAATAATACCTATTTTCTTTTCGCGCAAAAAGTTTTTACGGAAAACGATCATACACGTCGAGGCAATAGTGGTGCATTCCTCGAACGGGCATACGTTGCCGCGGTTTATAAAAATTTTTCTGAATGCTATACACGCGCGTCGAAGAATGTCTACATCGGTACGACAATAGCGAACAATTTCTTGTTGAAAGTCGAATACGGTGTTTTTTCGCGTCATGTCCGTATGCCATGCGAGAAAGCGTTCGCGTTCCGTTGTCTTCATGTTTTCAGGAGAATAATATTTCGCGTCTGGTAACGGTCCGACATACGTTTGATTTTCGGCAGTGTTAAATAAATGCGGAAAAGTGCCTTTATCCATAGAGTCCCCTAGGCCAAAAGCTTTCGGTAATTCAGATAATCGCATTGGCATATAATTAGCACTGTCGATGAATTTTGTATTTCCTGCTAATAACATTACAATTTTTGTACCGCTCAAAATTATTTTCGGCTCTAAATAATTCCGAGTTTCTACGATGTATTGAAGAATAAACTGCGCGTCGAACGCTTTCGCATTATGTGCTATGCATATGATCTGGTTAAAACGTTTCGTCCTTCGCGTTGTGAATTCGACAAATTGTTTCACTGGATCATGTCTGAATATGAATTCGCGTATCCCGCACCAACGGCATCGCACGGACATGTCGTTTTCCTGCGCGCATGCTTCGCAAATCTGTTGCGCCACGCAGAGGGTAGGTACATGTTTTTTCACGTTCATCGTACCTTCGAGCGTCTCATCTTGCCGTGTTTCGAAATCATAAAATATAAATGCCACGAGGTCCTTTTTGCGCTTGTTTACCTCTTCGCCAACAGCTTCTTTACTCTTTGTTGTTCCTCGCGTATCCGATATCAACGTAGTCATCGCCGTTGACGAGGACGGTTCGGTAGAGGAACTAACCCCTTTGCGAAGAGGTTGCATATGACATAAATGATTTTGAGATTGCGGCGTTCGACATAGCCTGCAGTAAAAAATGCCGCATTCGTGTTTCGCATTCGATTTAACCGCGCATCCGCATTCATTGCAAAATCTCACGACATTACAAACACTCGCGAGCGATCTACCGTTATACGATTTTTTACTACGATGACGATCGAAATATTTTGCACCGTAAAACGTTCGATTACATGAATCGCATTTCACAGGCGCATCGGAATCGGTGCATGCCGGCTCTGCGAAACAGCGCGGACATTTATTCAAGCACCGATGACCTATCTCGTCCCGAAAACTTACATTACACGACGTACAATAATTACGAGAACCAGCGGCTGCTTTTAATGTCGCGAGCTCTCGTAATACATTATATTTAATCGGTGCGACGATTCCCGTCCGAGAGAAGCGAGTATTGCGGTTCCGTCGTACATAGGTTTTTCTCCGCAACCGAAAGTACTAAAATTATATATAACTATCGCGGTATTGTCAGCGGCGAGATAATTGGAAGCGTTCGATTTCCCGAATTCCGCAACCCTCTTCAGGTATCGTAACACCGACATCCCGTGCTAATTGTAACGCGAGTTCCCGTTGAAGCGGGGATTGCGAGCATCTTACATCATTCCATTTTTCATGCAATTCTCCCGTACGTAAATTACCGCGTTCGCAATAAATTTTCGCTATAACAAGAGCCCGGGGAAAACATAAATTATCGGAATTTTTTATTGTTAGTATCGAACGCTTCGCAATATCTTCGCGTGTTAATTTCAGATGTCTCCGACCTGAAAGAACCGTAACGTTAAAAACTCGAATATCGAAGCGTTCCGCAATATCGAGACCTCCCGCGCTCTGCGCTACCGAACTCACAATTCCCCAAATATCTTCATACGTCAAGTCACGCGCAGGACGAAAGATAATCCGGCAGGTCCATGAGATAAATCCGCAGAATGAAAAGATAACCCCACATAATCACCAGGTTCGCATGAATTTATCGCATACGCGTGAATTTCACGGAACGTGTTTTCTAACAAACGATAAATATCTCCGCCTTCAAGCAACGGTCGAATCGCGAAACTCGCTTCTCTTCCGATTATGCCGAATCTCCGGAACCGTCGTGTACTTTCCGCTAATAAATCTATATAGTTAAAATTAATATGTCCAACCTGAAGAGGCTGTTGTTGATGATGCTGTTGCTGTCATTGTTGCTCCGCTTCTTCAGCATCTTCTGTCTCCGGCGAAGGATTACAGCTATCTTCAGCGCCGACTTCCTCTTCATTTTCCTCTTCCGTTGTTGCTTCCTCGTTATTATGAGGCTGCGACTTTTGTTCTACGTGAGTCGCTTCTTTATTTCGCCCACCACCTCTCTGCACTGTCAAAAGCAAAAAGAAAAACTATAAATAAAATAAGAATTATAACTAAATTATTTTTATTTACTTAAAATTTTGTCTCACCTGGTGCTAACGTAATATCAGCCTCGCGAGAATTTTCATCAAATCGGGTTCTTCCTATAATTTAATATTTTATCAATAATGATAAATTTTTATAAAGATTAATATTTTATTTTTATACAAAACTTACGTGTAGAACTCGTTTCAAGCTCTTCTTCATCCCTGCGTTTTCGTGTCTGAGTGCGAGCCTCTTGTACGCTATTCGCCGGGGTGGTCCGATCTACAGATTATGATAAATTTGTAAATTTAAATTAATCAAAGTCTCTCGTATTCGATTACATTACACTCTCTCTAATATAAATAAAACATTTTGCTTATCATTTAAGAGGTTTTCTCGATGTTTAAATAACAGGAATTTTATAAGATCTCCTGCATCCTCCTCCTCATGTTCGAATGTCTCCTGCATTTCTATTATTTCACCCGCGATATGCAGTAATTCATCATAATCGGCGAAATAGCCTAGCCTGTATAACACTGCTAGTACAGTGTTTGAGCAGGCCCACGCAAAAGACCGAAAAACAGCGTAATTGATTTCCGACGACTCATCCCATAACGCGGATAAATATCGTTCCCTGTTTAACGTAAGCGACAAATTTGAGCCTATAATTATGCATTTGCATAATATTTCTTTGAGTCCAGTCATTTTTATCAACGCTCACTCACGTTGTCACTTTTCATGATAAATATAACACTTTTCGCGGAAAGACACGCGTTGCTTCGATCGATGGCGAATTCGGAAATAATTTTTCTACTACACCGCGAAGCATTTATTTAAACTCATATCCCCTCTTTTTTTCCAAAAAGGAATACCCCCGAAAGAGTTAAAATTTCTTCTTTGTTCCGAGAAAAAACGGACAAAAAGAAAAAATAGTTTCTTATTTTTATTACGATATGCAGGCATTGCATGCAAGAGTTTTATTGCTTAGGTGTTTTTATTATAGAGGTGTCAAAGTAAAGACCTTGTTGTGAAAATCTTTTAAAATTTTCGTAGAAGGGTTAGGATTATGCCAATTAGAAATACGTCCCTTATAACATTTTTCTCTTTACAATATAAGCTATAAAAATTTATTATACGGCTGCTAAGCTTTTATTTACGCTTTGTAACATATTGTAATTGTATTTAGAGAAAAAGTTTAGAGAAAAATTTTTTCCTTGTAACGAATCTAATTTCTAGATGTTTCTAGATGTCTTCACGTAATTTTTAGCGTGATGAATAAGTTTGAACGTGAAAAATCATGATTTTTCCTGTTATTTGGCTGTCTGCGCAAACTTTTCCCCCCACTTTTCTTTATATTTCGATATATAAGCAGCACGAGAAGATGCGAATTCTTATTCATTTGAGTTTGCTCGTACGAAAATCTTCCTTTCGGCTTCAATACAAGAATTTGTCGTTGTTGTGACTAGTATTCACCCAATTTTACTCGAAAGTGATAACAATGACTGCCACGAAAGAAGTTTCCAGTGAACAGAAGAATCTAACCGATTTTGTTAAATCTACACACGTTTGCGATATTAGCAAATCGGACAACAAGATCGACATTGATAGAAGAAACGAACAGCGTTATTTATTACTATCGACAACGTATGGTCCTTAATTCATCCTGCACTAAGAAGTTACATGTGGGGTTGCAAGCGACAAACGAAGATTGCTTCGTGCCGATTGTTAAATTAACTGGCAATTATATCGATGGAATTTGCTTCGATATAGACAGCTGGCAGCAGTTTCAAAGCAGCATAGAACAGATGAGGCTGTACTTGAGCGAAAATCAAAAAACTAGACCAAGTCCGATTATCATCAACAATATTTCCATCGGATTCACCACCGCTTACGGGTCGAGGGCTGTGATAGTGACTTACAAGGAAAATGCAGAACAATCTGCGAGTAATGGTGAAGCGGAGGAGCAAGCGCAGCCGCCTTTGAAGAAGCGAAAAACGCAGAACATCGCTATCGTAATGCAGAAAGCTACTTTCCTAGGCCTGGAAAATATTGCGAGATGTGTGGATGCACATTAGTCTCAGCTAGTTTGCATCGCCGACACCGTCAACACCTGCGCCAATTACTTAATGAACGAGATAGAATTAAAACTCCCATCAGCTTACATAGATCGTGAAATTATAAAACTCATAGTTATCGGTAATTTTCAAGAAATTGAACGCAATGTACAAACGCAAATAAAGGATTTAACATTTTTAGATGTTGTTTGATAAAAGACCCGAGAAGTGTCTGGTTTCGGGGGTGTCGGGCAGAACAGTTAATGATTCACACACAAAAAATCTGAGCCGCACTTCACAATTATTTGAGCGATGATATCTCAGTTTATTCTTACAATTACAGTAGTTCTTCTTATTCTATGATCACAAACAATAGTTTTATAATTTGTCTTTGGCTAAACCGAATAATCCGCCGAGGAATTCGAGAGAGACTGCGAGAGAATACTACGTCGCTTTACGACGTACCGCGTGCTTCACACGATAACTGCGTACAGATTCTGGTTCTTGAGATAGGGAAACCTAGCTCTCTCTCGCGAATAATTGAGTACGTTCGATGTCGCTGATTTGATTCCGAGATGACGAATTACTTGAGAGACGAGCCGAGAGATTTATCACTTAACCAGAACCGCGAGACGAATCCGAATTCAGAGAGCTTATAAACTGTTCTAAAGGCAACGTGCGTCACGATAGACCGGTACTCACAGATTGATCGAGGACTTCCGGAAGGGTCGATATCGACGCAGGAGCGCGGATAAGGTCCTGAGAGCGTACTTATGATTGGGTGATAGCATTGCGCGAGACTAGTTAGATTGATAGGACAGGCTTCGGGATTTGGTCACGGCCGCGTACAAGAGGAAAAAGGAGGAGAGAGAGAACGCTAGAGAGAAGGACCAGAGTAAGTGAGATGCCGTTGAAAAAGATTGAGTAAAAAGAGCGAGATTTTCTGAACATTCCGCCCGCCTTCTACAACAGCGTTGAAGAATTATGATCTTGATGATGGTGAGGCCGGATCTGTTGCTGATTGCTTTGTGAGTGAGGGTTGATCTGGTGTCATCGGAAGCACTGCTAACTTGGTGATAGGCCGCGTGAGTTCTGTGGTGGCCGTCTTGAGGGTGACCACTCTGCATAGACCGTCCGAACCAAGATGAAGTTGGATGACCCGAGCAAGAGGCCATTTTGATGGAGGGAATCTCTCATCCGTGAGAAGTACGAGAGAGCCGACCTTGATTTGCGTGGAGGGATGATGCCATTTTGATATTGCAAGCTGACGTTGAAGACATTCAACTGACCAACGCGACCAGAAGTGTTGGAGTTGCTGCTGAATGAGCTGCCACCGAGATAACTTGGTGAGGGGCACTGAAGAGAGAGATGGCTCAGGAATTGTAGTTGGGGCTGCCCCGATGAGGAAATGCCCGGGGGTGACAGCTGCCAGGTCTTCCGGGTCGTCTGAAAGGGCACAATGGTCTGGAGTTGAGGACTGCCTCGATTTGGACTAGAAGAGTTGTAAGTTCTTCGTAGGTTAGGACAGTCTCGCCTATCGTCCTTCGTAGATGATGCTTGACCGATTTTACGGCGGCCTCCCATTTACCGCCGAAGTGGGGGGCTGCCGGAGGATTGAAGACCCAAGTAGTGCCGTCATGGGTTAGTAGCTGAGCGAGTTCCGAGAATTCCTTTGATCCGGCGTTGAATAACCGCTTAAGAGATGTATCTGCCCCGAGAAAATTGGTTCCACAGTCGCTAAATAGAGTTTGGCAGATACCTCGCCGTCCCGTTAACCGCCGATATGCTGCGATGAATCCCTCTGTAGAGTAGTCCGTCACTGCCTCCAGATGAACCGCCGAAGTTGAGAAGCAAACAAAGATTGCTGATCAGTCCTTATGACAGTTAGCCCCCCGTCCTCGCCACATTTGAGAGTGAGGGGGCCGGCGTAATCAACCCCTGTGTTAAGGAACGGACGAGATGGCATAATGCGAGATGATGGCAGTTGATCCATGAGTTGTTGTGCCCTTACGCCTCTTGACGAGCACACCGAACGCAGCGGAGAATGTGAAATCTTACTGGTGCTCGGCCACCAAAGATCCAGTAAGCCTGGCGAAGATATGTCAAGGTTACCTGAGTTCCGCCGTGGAGAGTCTTTAGATGAGTTTCCGATATAATGAATCGGGAAGAATATGAATCCCGTGGCAAGATGGCTGGGTGCTTGCACTCGGGGTCCAATTGAGAATGGTTGAGTCGGCATCCAACTCTGAGGAGGTCAGAATGATCGACAAGGCCGTGAGCTTGGAGAGAGAATGAGACCTTGACAAGTGTGCTCCGCTTGAGATGACTGTCAGATCCGATAAGAGATATGTTGCTTGAACTGATCGAATCCTATATAGCCGTGCGATTCCCAGGTCTACAGATGTGAGCGGGTGGCCAGAAAAGATTGTGGTATTCTTTTGAGTATAGCGCAACACCGTTGGCAAAGTGCAGTGATCTGAAAAAGCCAAATGAGTGAAGAGAGTCGATAGAGGGGCCGCCAGAGATAGTGTTGCTTCGCCATTGAGGACTTGAGAAGAAGACCTGGCCGTTCTTCGAGAGCCGCCGCCGAATCTGGTTGAGACGCCATGATTGGCCGATGCTGAGAAGACTGTACCCAATATGAGTGGCCGTTCCACCAAAGATGGTGCCGAGAGAGTTGAGCTGAAGAGAGACCACGAGATGCACAGTCTGCTGGATTTTCCATTGCCGGAGACAAACCGCCGTTGTCCTTGTGGAACTTGTTCTTGAATTGCAGCCACTTGATTGCGAACAAAGTCATTCCAGCGGGAAGGGTGACTGTTGATCCAGGTGAGCGATACCGAGGAGTCCGTCCACATGAAGATTGGTATCTCAGCGAGTTCTAATGTCTGTTAAATATAGTTGATGAGACGAGAGAGTAAGCCGCCGCCGTAAGTTCCAGCCGAGGAATTGTGAGCCATTTGAGAGAGGCGACCTTGGCTTTGGCGCACCCTAGAGTGATGATTGGCTCATTGTGAGAGATGATCTTGGTAGAAGAGATGAACCGATCTTGAACGCCAATTGAGCCCCGGGATTTTATCATGGAGGTTTGTGAAGATGGGCAACTCGGTTGAAATGGCGTCGGAAGAAAGTGTCGTGCGTAGGTCCGGATGATTACTCTGCCATTGTGTAAGGGAAAAGCCGCCCGCCTTGCAGCGATTAACCAACTGGGGAGCTGAGGTGGTAGAGAATGAGGGACCTATTTTTGTATCCAAAACTTCGTGAGGAGATCGTGAAGTTCGTGATCCACTGCGATCTGATGAGAACGGTGAACTGAGGTAGTTAGTGCCGAGGTTGGACCGAGAACGGTCCATCCAAAAATCGTGCGTTGTGCAATGGGCTCCTCCTCAGACCCCTTGATGATGTCGGGCTGGATAAATAGCCCGTAGGAGTCGGCGCCGAGGATCAAATCGATGGGACCGGATGTGAGGAAATCCGGATCCGCCAGCTGGAGTCTGCGAAGGTGAGGCCAACTGTATTCTGCTGTCGCCAAAAAAGAGAGTGACGTTGTTAGCTTCTTGAGGATGTAGGCAGCCTCTAGTCGATGTAGGCAGTAACATTGATGAATGGCGAAAAATAACTTGAATGGAGTGTTAGAGACATAGCACCCCCAAGTCCGCTCCGAATGAGATTCACCAATACCGATGATAGGAATAGAGGCGTGCCGTCGAGGTATCTGAAGGTTTTTGATAAGTTGCCTGGAGGCGAAGGTGAGTTCCGAACCGGGATCGATGAGCATCCTAACCGAGTGAGGAGAACCGCAAGGTGATCGGATGATAGCGCAACTTGTAGCGAGTAAGATTGCCGGGCGAGTGAGGGTTACTGCGTGAGATTGAGGGGGGGGCTGCGTGTGCAAGTCACTTTGAGGCCGATGATGTGGTGCTCTTGGATGGTGAGGCCGGCGCCGACGTCTGCGTAGCCGTGGTCGAAGGGATCGCTTTGCCTTGCGTCGTTGACGAACGGGGGGAGGGGGAGGTTAGCCATCCATGTGTATCATTGTATGATGCTTGTTTTTTCCGATAATTCCTAATTGATTAAATTCACTGAAGAGAGAGTGTCCGATGAGCAGTGCGTATCCGAGGGTGAGAAAGAAAGGTCTGTATCCCGCGCACGAGATTCATAAGATGACCGTCGAGCGTCAAGGGAGCGAGAGAGAACGCCGTGCACGTAGCGAAGATCCGTTGCCGAGCGCCCGAGTCCTTCCGGGCGTCGCCGAACACGCACGAGCAACCGAGAGCGACGGAAGTCGGAGAGAGAGAGAGAGAGAGCGCACTACGGGCGGCGACGATCGCTTACCGAGCGCCCGAATCCGTCCGAGCGTCGCCGAACACGCACGATCTGGCGAGCGCGACGGAAGTCGGAAAGAGAGAGAGGGCACGACACGGATTGTTCTCGAGCGTTCGCCGGTAGCACGTGGAAAGCACACACGATTCTCTTAATCCGCACACAGAGATGTTCGTTACCGCACCCACCGACCCGGCTCGAAGGACCAAAAAATGTTTGATAATGGACCCGAGAAGTGTCTGGTTTCGGGGGTGTCGGGCAGAACAGTTAATGATTCACACACAAAAAATCTGAGCCGCACTTCACAATTATTCGAGCGATGATATCTCAGTTTATTCTTACAATTACAGTAGTTCTTCTTATTCTATGATCACAAACAATAGTTTTATAATTTGTCTTTGGCTAAACCGAATAATCCGCCGAGGAATTCGAGAGAGACCGCGAGAGAATACTACGTCGCTTTACGACGTACCGCGTGCTTCACACGATAACTGCGTACAGATTCTGGTTCTTGAGATAGGGAAACCTAGCTCTCCCTCGCGAATAATTGAGTACGTTCGATGCCGCTGATTTGATTCCGAGATGACGAATTACTTGAGAGACGAACCGAGAGATTTATCACTTAACCAGAACCGCGAGACGAATCCGAATTCAGAGAGCTTATAAACTGTTCTAAAGGCAACGTGCGTCACGATAGACCGGTACTCACAGATTGATCGAGGACTTCCGGAAGGGTCGATATCGACGCAGGAGCGCGGATAAGGTCCTGAGAGCGTGCTTATGATTGGGTAATAGCATTGCGCGAGACTAGTTAGATTGATAGGACAGGCTTCGGGATTGGGTCACGGCCGCGTACAAGAGGAAAAAGGAGGAGAGAGAGAACGCTAGAGAGAAGGACCAGAATGAGTGAGATGCCGTTGAAAAAGATTGAGTAAAAGGAGCGAGATTTTCTGAACAGATGTATATTTCAATATTGTATTCGAAGAATTACTTTCACTAGGATTTAATGAAATTGTGCATATAATTTTAAAACGCAATTGTTAATTTTATAAAAATAAAAAATAAAAAATAAAAAATTATTATCAATAAATATGAAGTTTTTCCACCTTAAAAATCACAGCGTATTTTTTTCCTTTATCCCTCTCTAATATTTCCTTTACTTCTTTACTACACGCATAGATCATTCCGTCAAAATAATATCAAATGTTAGTTGAACGCTAAACGAGCATCTTATTTCTAACATAAGCGCACACAGAGCACCGCTTATAAGCTCGTAAGCAGCGGTGCTCGAAAAACACCGGTACGAGCACATCCCCGCGAATACGCTTACTCGCGTCGCTCCCGCGGCTGCTTAGCAGCTAATCGGCCGCGGTGCTTTCCGCTCGTTCACGTACCGGGAAACGCTAGCGCGAGCATGCGGCCGCCGCGGTGGGGCCCCCGGAGCGCAGATAAGCTTATTACTCAACGCATACCTACGATAAATATTAAAAATATTCGATGATCTTTTATTTATGAGTGCGAACGTAATCGGCAAATCGTTCATTTCGCAAAATGGATGTACGGTGGAAACATCCTTGGACATCGATCGTCTGTGGGCCTACGGGATGCGGAAAAACAATTTTCGTGAAAACGTTTCTTCGTCATTTATCCGGCATGTCAGATGTTCGATTCGAGAGAATTATTTTATTACGCAGAGTGGCAAGATGCGTATCAGCGTTTACAATGCGCCGCGAGTGAAAAAGAAGAAGAGAAAAAAGCACAAAAGACCGGTTACGTTAATAATGCATTGATAAAATCGAAGAAAAATATAATCGAATTTCGCGAGGGATTACCGCGCTCGGAAGATTATTCCAACGATCCACTCTCGCCAAAATTAATAATAATTGACGATCTTATGAGGGAATCATCGTCGTGCGACGCTATCGTAGATCTGTTTACCAAAGGAAGCCATCATAAAAATCTCAGTGTTATACTCATCTCGCAAAATCTCTTTCATGAGCGCGGACAGTGCGACATATCTCTCAACGCGAATTACATAGTAGTTTTCAAAAATCCACGCGATTGCGCTCAAATACGTCATTTAGCGCGTCAAGTATATCCCGACGATCCAAAATTTATGGAAGAAGCGTACTACGACGCTATATCGAGACCACACGGGTATTTATTGCTTGATTTGAAACAATCGATTCCAGACGAATATCGCTTTCGTACGTGCATCTTTCCCGACGATACTCTGCATTAGGCTTACATTCCGCGCAGATCGAACAATAGAAGTGGTGGTGTATAAAAGGTGCAAAATTCGTGTTCGCAACTTGTCAGTCGTGCGATTACAGCGTAATGGTGAAAAAAGAAGAGGCTGATAAAAAGTTGGCGACATCGAATAGAGCAATAAAGAATGCTAGACGATCTATCGGTGAGAGAAACATATGTCTTTTAAAAACTTTGTGTCAATTGAAAAAAAATCAAAGAACAGCATTCTTACGAGCCGCCGACAATAAGCTCATAAAGTGCATTCAAGAGTGCATTTTCAATACGCTCAAGGGTAACGTACCGCTTCGCTGTAACGATAAAAAGCGATTAGCCGAACATAAAACGGTCCTACGTCGTGTCGCGGCAAAACAAGGTAATTGGAAGGCTAAAAGAAAGCTGTTAGTGCAACGTGGCGGATTTTTACCTTATCTTATTGGACCTATACTAGGTGTTATATTATCCCGAATTATCGGCGAGTGAAAAAAAATACAACCTTAAACATTCCCCCATTTTCCGTACAGGTAAAAATAATAAAAATAATAAAAAAGGAAAGTATTAACACCTGTATTTTGAACAATGGAGAGGGCTAAGAAAATGGTTTTGATATCTACCGAAAATCTTGAGAGAATGCAACGAATGCAACAGCAACCGGAAATGGCATCTATTGCGATGACTCATAACTCGCCGAAGAAAAATACGGAAATATCAAATGCGGAAAATGTAAATAATAATAATAATTCAGTACGAACACCGGGAACAGCTTTATCGCGACTCGATGCGGAGATGTGGCGTATTCTCAAGCTCGCGACTCCTGTCGACGAGGACAAAAGATGGAAATTGTATAAAGAAATACTCCAACGTTATCTTCACTTTGTTCGGGAAGCTAAAAACGCTTATGCGAGGATACACAGGGTAACGGCGAGGACATTAATGACAAGCAGAACGAAGACACGAATTTGGATGTCGACGATAACGAATTTATGGAAACTTTAATTAGCAGCGACCGCGGTGACGGTAGCGCTAGTAGTAGTAGTAGTAGTTTCGGGAAAAAACGTGCCCAATCGGCTGAAATGATCAAAAAAATACTCGGTAGTGTACCGAAATCTTATCGCGACAAAGCGTGTGCGCTATTAAAATACTTGATTGATATTCCGACATCTAAGATTAGCTGGGATAGACGAAGACTCGTAACTATAAACGGCGCTGTCATAACGGGTTCGAATATTGCGGAACTTATAAACGACGCGATACGCGAGAGCAAAACATTTAAAGCAACCGGAAGAATTCAGTTTGCTCGATTACTGCACAACATAGGCACTTCTTCCAATCTCATAGGAAATCATGATTTATTACATACGTTCGCCCGATCTCATCGTATTATAATCGTGGTTCCGCGCGGAAGTTCCACTCCGAAAACTTCGACCGAGCGTTTAAAGTCGTACAGACGTAAGGTAGACGAAACGAGCGAAACCGAAGGTGATACGCTATTTGTATCCGCAGACGAGGACGAAGGCGACAAAACATTAACAAGCTACGCAGATTCTCCGACAAAGAAAAGGAAAGGATTGCTCGACTGGAGCAAACTCGAATGATGGAACTCGAAAAATTGTATTACAATCCCTCGCACTATGCCGGCTATTCGGCGACGGATAATTTATCGCGAGCCGCTAAACCGAATTTCTCACGTAATGAGGTCATCGACTGGCTTAAATCGCAAGACGCATACACGTTACATCGTCCGATACGACGAAAATTTCCACGCTTACATTATAACGTGAAAATATCGATGACTTATGGGAGGCTGATTTGATCGATATTTGTAATCTCAAGAGCTATAATGACGGTTATTCATATCTATTAACGGTTATCGACGTACTTAGTAAATTCGTTTGGGTAGAACCTTTACGCGACAAAACAGGGGCCTGCGTGGTAAAAGCCTTTCAACGCATACTCTCGAGAAACAAAGAGCGCCTACCCGTATACCTGCAGACCGACAAAGATAAAGAATTTATTGCTCGACAAGTACAAAATTTCTTAAAAAAAAAAGATATTCGTTTTCGCGTAGCTCGTAATCTTGATATTAAAGCAGCTATAGTGGAACGTTTTAATAGAACGCTCAAGGAACGAATGTGGCGATATTTTACTCATAAAAATACACGACGCTACATCGATGTTTTGCAGGATATCGTTCGCGCTTTATACACAATCATACCCGGCATTCCACCATCAAAATGCAACCTGCAGTCGTTACGAGGGAAAATGCGCGAATCGCGCGTGAAAATATGAATCGTCGCTGGAACGACAATGGCGATGGGGCGAAGAAAAAGAATCGCGGGCAAAAGGCTAAATATAACGTAGGCGATTTCGTGCGTGTCAGTAGAGCAAATGTAGCCTTTGAGAAAGGATACGAGGCAAAGTGGAGCGAAGAAATATTTCGAATTCACCGTGTTCTCGAATGGAGAAAACCACGCGTATACGAATTAAGCGATTTAGCGGGCGAAGTTATAGACGGGATTTTTTATGAACAAGAATTAGCATCTGTTATTAAAGACTTGCAAGGGTAAGAATTTATCGTCGATCGTGTGATAAAAAGTAGGGGACGTGGTAACAATAAACAATTATTAGTTAGTTGGCAAGGATATCCTTCAAAATTCGATTCTTGGATACCCGCTTCGAGTTTAAAATCTTTGAATCAAAAATGAGGGAGGAAGGATTTTATATGATTCTCCCGAGTAATAGCAGCATGCGTTTTTTTCCGGAGAATAAAACCACGTGTTTCACCACTGAATTACCTCAACGTATAAACTTGCAGGGACGTTGGGAAGTAGCGCTAACGGAGATTCAATTTCCGACTAGCTTTCTTCATATACGTCCTGGAGAAGGAATCATAAAATTTATCAATATTCAAGAATTCACGATAGGTTCCCAAAAAAAGAAAATCAACGCTAGGAAATCTGAAATACCATCGGGTATTTACTCAAGTTTGCACGATATTATAGAAGCTGTGAATTACTCTGCAAAATCCGTGGGTTCGCATATCCATTGGCAATTTGGAGCTATTATCGGACGCAAAATTACTAAGAAACTTTCCTGCGACATTATGAAATGTGATATGATTCATTATGTAAATTTTTCCGAGAAACTTTGCCGAATACTCAGCTTTGATACACACAATAAGCTCAATACTAGTGTTGTGTTCACCGTTATGGCTCTTTAGCGAAACAGACTTCAATATACAAAATACCGATGAGAAGCATAGTAAAATTGAAAATAATACCGGTACACCAGACGTTTTACCTTCCTGGATTTATGATGATGAAATTTATACATCACCATTTTACGTATTTCCGCGCGAACGCATAATAATAGCCGCCGAACCAGCTAGTTTGTTGCGCAGTATCCCCGACAAGCTCTTTGTCTATTGCGATATTTGCGAACCCTATATTACTAGCGATGTACAATCTCCTCTTTTGCGAATCTCCTCTTTTTCGCACTCGATGCTGCTTTTCGCACAATCGAGATAGATATAAGAGATCAACTAGGACAGAGTATACCATTCGAATTTGGAACGCTGACAGTGACATTACACTTTAGGCGTATCGAGTAGATAACATAATAATAATTAGAGACCTCGATAAAAAATTAAACGTTAATGGATTATTCGACGTATTACGACGAGTTATAAAAC
The DNA here is from genome assembly GCA_907163055.1 of Formica aquilonia x Formica polyctena. Taxonomy (NCBI): domain Eukaryota; kingdom Metazoa; phylum Arthropoda; class Insecta; order Hymenoptera; family Formicidae; genus Formica; species Formica aquilonia x Formica polyctena. The sequence goes on from CAJQTV010000308.1 coordinate 178,661, forward strand.
GGCGGCAGTCGCGGCGGTGGAATTCCGCGAGTTTTCGTCGGATCGCCCTTTCAACAAGGTCACGGTATTGGTAGTTTTCTCGGAGTATTGTTCAGACGAGTACTACCTTATTTAACTAGAGGCGTACGGACTGTGGGGAAAGAAGCTTTACGTGCCGGTGCTAATATAATCAAAGATGTTAAAAACAATATGCCGTTTAAGGTAGCGGCCAAACACCGATTTGAAGAATCGCGCGACAATCTTAAGAGAAAAGCTAAAGAAAAAATAAGTAGTCTGATGAAGGGTTCGGATTATAAGTCGGATGCAAAAATGCATGTAGCTCAGTTTCCTTTCGGCGGGCTCAATACGCGCATCGCTAAATCCGCGACGTTACGTAGACGACGCCAGGCGCGTAAGAAAAGTTTGTCAAAGCGCAAGACGCGAGGGAAAAAAAGAACAAATACAAAAACATCGAAAAATAAGAGAAGAAAAAATCGCACAACGGTGAAAAGACTTAAGACATCCGCGAAACGGCGTAAAATTGGTAGAAAGCGCACCGTATCCGACATATTTTCTTAAACGGCATATATTCTAAACACATCTAACAGTGAGAATTACAGCGACGACAAAAAAATTTGCGGTAAATAAGCATGTCCTTTCTTCACACGCATTCGAGCGAGTGTTTAAAAAGCGAACTCGATCTCTTTTCTTTACCGCCCACACAAACTAGTATCGAGAGTTCGCAATGGATTCATTACAAACCTGTGACTTCGCTCTCGGACGATTTTCCGATAGAATTCATCATTCCGGGTCACGGAGAAGAATATTTAGATCTCACGCACACCATGTTAAATCTTCGCGTACGCGTAGAAACGCCGGGCGATACCTCGGGACATACTGCGGGCGTAACCGCCGCGACCGCTATAGGCCCCGTAAATCATTTACTTCATTCCATGTTCAATCAGATCGACGTGTATTTCAACTAAAAGCTCGTGTCGCCTCCAAACAACGCTTACGCGTACCGCGCGTACATCGAGGCGTTATTAAATTATTCTTCACCCGCAAAAACTTCCCATCTAACCTCCTGCCTATGGGACGCGGATACACCCGGTCAGATGGACGAACCAGTGGAATCAAAATCACATTCGCGGCGGGCGCGCGCTAGATCTTGTAGGGCATCTCCATTGCGACGTTTTCAATCAAGACAAATTTTTAATTAACGGTGTAGAAGTACGCTTGAGACTCGTCCGTTCGAAAGATTCGTTCTGTCTTATGGACAGTAACGGTTCATCGTCGAAAATTCATATACTGGATGCGAGCTTGCTCGTGAGAAGAGCGAAAATAAGCGCCGGATTATTACTCGCGCATGCTAGAATGTTGAGTAAAGTTACGGCCAAATATCCGCTCACGAGAGTCGAAGTTAAAACATTTACGATTCACAGTGGTGTTGTGGGTGAATCGTTAGATAATGTAATACTCGGTCAACTTCCGAAAAGGATAATAGTCGGCTTTGTTAATAATAAAGCGTTTAATGGGGATAGAAAATTAAATCCGTTTAATTTCAAAAATTACGGAATAAATTTCTTCTCGCTATACGTCGACGGTATGCAAATTCCTAGTAGACCGTTACAACCGGTTTTCTCACCGGAGGAACCGCTTTACGTCGAAGCTTATCAAACTCTCTTCGCGGGAACGGACATCCATTTTTTGAACGAAGGAAATTCTATAAGTAGAGACGATTATTCCAAGGGATATACGTTATTTGCTTTTGATCTTACGCCCGATCTGTCTGCTAATTACGCAGGGCATTGGAATCTCGTAAGACATGGTAGTTTGCGATTAGAAGTGCGGTTCGAGAAGGCTCTCACAGAGACCGTTAATTGTATTATTTACGCCGAATTCGATAATGTAATAGAAATCGACTCGTCTCGTCAAGTCATCGTCGATTTTGCCGGATAGATATTTATCACGCTCAAGTATTTGACCGTTACAACGTAATACTCGGAAAATTTCCCTCCTTTTTCTCCCCTCCCCATTCGATCAAAATGCCAACAGCATAAAATATCAAAAAATATGCAATATAACAGAAAAGAATTCAGTTTCATTCGAGACACGAACGTCGACGCTTCGCGAGCAGTTTAAACTATTATAACCGCGCTATCGAGAGCGCTCCAGTCTTCACAAAATGGATGTAGTCATCGACATACAAGGTTTCCGCGATGCCAATGCGAAGTTTATCCCCAAGGAAGTTGCTATTATCGCGCTTGACGCTCCATTCGTCGGACATTGGATTATGATGCTCCCGCATTCATTTGGCGATTTACCAAGTAATGTAAGACATGAAAATAACTGGCTTACACGAAATTATCACGGTATCGAATGGTTCAACGGTGAAGCTAATCCGAAATATTTTACATCGCAACTACGTGAAATAACAAGACAGGCACGTCACATTTACGTCAGAGGTACCGAAAAAGAAACCTACTTGCGGAATTTACTCTCCAGAAATATATATAATTTGGAAGATATTTCCCCCGCATTCAAAAATCTGTCAGAGGGAGAAGTGCACGGACGATATTGTGGTTACCACGGATTTCGAAAATTCGGAATCTTTCATTGCGCATTACGCAACGTATATAAATTAAAATATTGGTTGATCGAGCGAAATAATATCGCCTACGGCAATACGAACGTTAGTACTCAAGCTACTTGTGGTTCTCCGGATAATTGGAGTTTAAACGCCTGTGACGACGACGACGACGACGACGAGGACGACGAAAACGAAGACGACGGAAATGAGGAAATCAGTAGCGCGTATGAGATTTCGCGCGATAGAAATGAAATAGAGAAAAAAAAATCTGCAAAAATCCGAGCGATCAATAGAAAAAGAAGAAGAGAAATTTGAAAAATCTGAATTATCATCGTTGATGGATAGAGACAAGCTCGAAGCAACTACTAACTCCACACAAGCCGACATTGAAAACTCAGCGTTACAAGCCGGCACGACCAAAGACGCACTACCGAAGGAGGTAAAAACCGAAGTTATTGAATATATAATACCGCTCGTTCATTCGCCTCCGTACCAAAATAATGAACTCTCGCGAAATTCTACAAGCATTGCACCACACCAATGCCAGGCATGCGGGAGTTTATCCAGCCGACAGAGTCCCGAGGGTGTGGACGAGGTCGACAGCCATCGTCGCTAATACGGATGACCACAATCGACCTGGAGAACATTGGGTCGCCTTCTTCCTCGACGAGCATGGTACAGGCACATACTTCGACAGCTACGGAATACCACCCTTGCACCCCGGATTTCTCCTCCGACTTCATCGAAACTCCATCATCCATCGTTGGAATATTCAAAAATTACAAGGAATTTTTTCTCAAACATGTGGACAATATAGTTGCGTATTTTTATATTATATGTGCAACGGTTATGATCTTAATCGGTTTCTTAGTCTTTTTACCGAAGATTGCAACGATCGCTTAATCGTACACTTATTTCGTAAAATTTTTCTTCGTGAAAAAAGAAACAAGTGAAACATTTTATGCTATGCATTGCAGTGTTTAATCATGTAATTCGAATTGTAATACGGTATAGACGATATAGTCCTATGCAATATTTTAATTATATGTAATAAGAATATTGATTTATGTAAAATTAATATCAATAAATGTAGGATTTGTTTTTTACTTAAATTGTTAAATTTTTTTCATCTCCCCTCTTTCCTTTTACAGTATAATGTTCCAAACGTTTGAACTTGTTAACGCCTGTTTTTTATTATCCTTTCATTGGTTGAGGTAACGTAATTTCTTTCGGCGCGACAAATGCGAAACCCTATAGAAACTAAGGAAATTAGTCAGCCATAAAATGAAAATAACTAAAAATAGGCAGTGATAGAATAAGGAAACTTTTTTCCCCACTTTATTGTCCTTTTGGAAAACAGTGGGGGGATTATGTATAAATTCTGATTTCCCATGAAAAATCCAACATTAGTTTTCCACCTCTTGAAATTTTTTGTGTACTAAGTTAAGTGAAGTCCGAGTGTGCGAAAATGTGCGTCGCTGATATTCTAAGAAAAATTACATTATTGTGTAGTGTCGCAATACCTCAATTTGAGGTTAAAAAATATCTCGAGCAAATATCGGAGGAGGAAGGCAATGAAAATAACTACTGTTTATTCAGAAAGACTGTCAACATGTGTACGAGCAACGCATTAGGAATATTATTTTGCTTAGGACATTTTGGCGGGGATGTCCGCCTATTAAGCATAGCAGGCGAAATTATAGCAGGGCGCCTAGCTAAAAAAAAGGCGTCGGATGATGACATCGACGGATTTACGGTCCATCTTCTAATGCACTACTATCGACAACGAGCATTAGGTAAATATATTTTATTTATAATAATAATTGCAAATTAAAATTAAATTAAAATTCTCTACATTCTTGCAATCATTGCAAGAATGTAGAGAATTTTAATTTAATTTTAATTTTAATAAAATTTTTATTTTTGTTAAAAATAGATATGCTCACCGTTTCAAATATCGGAGCCATGACGAGAAAACGACCTGCAGAAGAGGCTATAGCAGGACCATCCCGAAGACCCCCTGACCAACCCATTGAAGTTATTACGTTATCGGATAAATATTACTTTTTGGCGAAACGCGAATATTTTATACTTACATATATGTATATATATACAGGGTGTCCTAGACCACCCGTACATCCCTTTTCTTTCAAAAACTAAGCATTTTAGAGAAAAGTGCAAAGAAAAAAACAAATAATTGTTTTAAAAAATACATTGTAAATAATTACATACTTTTTCTTAAAAACAATTATTTTCTTTTTACTAATTGATTTGTCTCATTATTCTGTACATAAAAGTATTACGGTAAGATTATCGAAAACTAAATATTTTACGAGATATTTTGTTTTTTATATCAAAATATGTCAGATTAAAATATAAAATAACTCAAAAAGTACTTAATAAAAAAATACTTTATTATAGTGTTTTGGAAAGCTCTTGAAATAAGCTATAAGAATATGCAATAAAAAATAGGAGATTCCATTTAAGAAATTAAAGTTGTCCTTGACTTGACCTTAACGATGCCATCCAAGGTCAAACCAATGATACCATCTTATGTTCTCCTCAAAACCATACAATTTTTGTTCAAAACGTTTTTCTTTAAAATGCTCAGTTTTTGAAAGAAAAGGGTACGTGTGGTCTAGGACACCCTGTATATATATATATGTATATATATATATATATATATATATAATTTTATTTTTTGTCTATAGACTCGGATGATGAAGGCGACGCATTTGAGCCCAGCTACTCTCCTGTATATTCTCCTGAGTGTCCTTCTCCCGAACCACCGTTTTCTCCCCGTTCTTCATTATCTACTACCATTCTCGGCGATACACCTCCTCTTTCTCCACAGTCTTCCGAGGACGATAATTTCGAGAAGGCTAACCAGGATTTCTGCGATGAACTCCCAGACCTGGAAGCCGAATCTTCCTATGAAGATTAATTTTTCTCGATTTTTGTTTTTATCGATGTATAATAAAGAATCCGCGTATTTTCCGTCACGTTAGGAGTAAATTTTCATTAAATATTATAAATACTTATATCTTTTTGTAAATAACTAGTAAATTATATGTAAATTTTTCATTGTACATTGTACATTGTACAACATATACCATATTCCCGCATAATATAAATAAAGATGTTTTTTATTTTAAAGCAACCAGGTGAAAATATTTTTCTTCCCTTCCTTTCTTCCCGACGTCTCAGTGACGTCATAGACTCTGTCCTAAGCCTCAGCGTCAAGCAGTCTCAGGTACCCGTATATATTTCAAGACCCTTTCTATCTTCTCCAGCGATGATGTTACCGTATGTCTGTGCAGCGAGGCTCGCCCGCTCGGAGAAGCGTACCCGTACATGCACGCACGTGTTCGTTACCCCTTCATAGCACCTAGTTTATTCTAGCGGTACCTTATCCAATTTTTCTCTTTTCAACAGGAAGGGTGGAAGAGGGTGAGCGACATATACCGTACATCTCCCGGTTTTCCTCTAAGGGGGGCGATGGGACGATGTTGTATACCGCACGATATCTTTCGGTTTTCCGTAAGGGGGAGGGGAGGCTGAGTGCCTTATGCCTAGACGCATCTCCAGTCTCTACGGTCGCCATTTTGTCGGTTGTCGTCACGTCTGCTTTCCGTCAGACATCTTGCCCGCTTTCTCCCACGCACTATTTTTTGGCTCGTTTTTCCAACCCGCTTTAAATCGACGGAACCAATCGGAGGACTGGGCACTATGGGGAGAACCAATCGGACCGTCAGGACCCCTATCATAGCGGTGGGCTACTCTCCACAAATACTACGTTTAACTTCTATTCTAATAAGTTTTCAGCTAGCCCAGCATACTAGGACCCTGTTTGGAGAGGTGGAGGACCCAGGTTCGAGCCCAAGCATGTTCACGCGACCGGAAAAAATAAAAAAATAAAAAATTTAAAAGGAAAAATTTAAAAAGAAGAAATTTAAAGGGAAAATTTTTTTTTATATTTAAAAGGAAAAATTTAAAGGGAAAAATTTAAAAGGAAAATTGTCTTGTAGACGTCCACGAGTCCCCTCCACTCTTTTTTTCCACACACACCTTTAGGGGGGAGGGCCCCAGACAGTCACAGTAGGGGGCCAAGGGTCGGTGGTGGGGGTTTGTTTTGACGCCCCATAGTGTCCACTATTTACTCGCGTCGTAAAGATACTCTACTTGGAGTTCTGCTAATATACGGTCGGGTACGTCTAGTCTCGCGTTGAATGTGGTCAGTGAGGTCAGTCGTACCATACGGAAATAGGCTTTCGTCGAAACTATTGAACGTAAATTCGCGTTCGGTGATGACGTTCTCCGGTAACTCGGGCTCGCTTTCGCTCGAGTATTGAGTTTCTAAATTTCTTCGCGCGTTATTAAAATTTTTTCGCGGTGTTAGACTTAAGTTAGTCGCTCGTCGCGCTGGTTCGCTTAATAACCACGATCGGTTCGCTATCGGTTTCGGTACGTTATAACCTTCCGACATTCACGCAATTACAAATATATTACGGACTTACAGTAATAAGACGGCTCGCATGTTCGCTCACTGGGTCAGTAGGTTGCTGATGCTGCAATCTCTGGCTCGGCGGCTGATAAGGCTGTCGGCCTGATGCTCGTCGTATGGCGGTCGTTGCCCGGCGGCGATGCGTTGTCCTTAGAGATGTCGTAGGTCGGCGTTGGTCCTTGGACATTGGCGTTCCTACTCGAGTTTCAGCTGCTTGGCCGTGATTCTCGTACTACTTGTGTCGTCCGTATATGTTGCTTCTGCTTGTGTCCGTCGGCTTTACTTGTTTGTTGACGTGCCTGTTATTCACTCTATTGGTTTTTTACAGGTCTTTATTCGGCGAGTTGGCTGGCGATCCTTAGGCACATCCCACCGCTGCCACCAATTTTGTTGCGCCCCCTGAAATCTGTTGGTTTATCTGCCAATTAATAAATCAAAGGAACATTCAATTTGTAAATAATTGCGAAATCTCTACATATAATAAACAAAGATGTTCCGCAGAAATCAATTTTGAGCCCTCTCCTATTTAATCTTTACGCCTTTAAGTGTAAACAATATTTCACCGGTAGCTGTCAAATCATCCAGTTTGTCAAATCATCCAGCGGACGACATGGCCATATATGTGAGATCCTCAGATATCCAGGACTCACTCAAGATATTGGAAAGATCGGCAAACAGACTTTCACAATTTCTACTTATCAGGGGCTTATTCGTATCTCCTATCAAGTCGGCCCTTATTGTCTTTAGTAAAAAAAGAATCAGCTCTCTTAATTTTGCGATAATCCTAAATGGCATTACCGTCAACTCCTCACACTCGTACAAGTTTCTCGGAGTTTTACTAGATCCCATTCTTAGAGGACGAGAACACGCTCGTTATTTGACAGTCAAATGCGGAAAACTCGCAAACATCCTGAAATCATTGAGCGGGGTCTGGTGGGGAACGGATCCCAGGACCATCCTCAGTATATTGAAGGCCTTGGTGCGGGGATCGATCGAGTACGGATCTTTGATTTTTTTTACTCACAATAAGAATCTAATGGAACTCTTAGAAAAGACTTAACGCAGAGCTGTACGTTATTGCATCGGTTTAAGATGGACAACCCCGACCAAAGTGATTTACGCGGAAACAGGAATTGACTCCATTTGGCATCGTTTTATGTACCTGACAACAAAATTCATTCTCAAATCCTTTGCCCTCAGAGATAATATACTCATCGATAAACTTAACGACCTACAGGCAGCTCTCTTTAACAACAGATTTGATTTATTTAATAGATTTCCTTTATACAGAACCTACTGCAGCGCGAGAAAGTACAGGCATAAGATTGCCTCTTTTACCAAAAAAGGTCCCCTTATACCTCTTCTCTTACGAAACTTCGTCCTTTGCTCCCAAAATCGAGGTTACCTCTCAGTCAGTGACAGAGAATATCCACCATGCACTGTTCCCACAACTTGTCTTTCAATCATCCCTTTTTCATCTCATTTAAGAGAGACACTTAATTTTCATGGATGCTTCCAAGGAGGAATCCGGCGACTACGGAATAGGCATCTTCTCCCCTACCCTGCATATTAGGAAAATGTAATAATATATAATAAATGGCTGTTCCTCCGCATTCTCAGGAGAATGCATCGCTATTATTCATGCGGTGGAATTCATCCCGGAAAGTTGTGTCGAGAAGGTTACGGTCTTCATGGACTCCCGCAGTATGGTTGATATCGTTTCTTCTAACAGAATCGATAGGGACCACAATTATCTCGTCCTGGTTCTGAAAAACAAGTTGAGGTCGGCCTCCCTTCAGGGAATCGACATTGTTCTGACATGGATCCCGGCGCACATCGGCATCCCTGGCAACGAGATGGCGGATCGTCTCGCTAAGAAGGCTATTGACGGAGGCGAGCCTTCGGAGTATCTCCCCTTCACTCGGACTTTTATGCCATTCCGCGAAGGAGATATATCGAAACTGTTGGGGATTTTTTAGCGAACTAAGCAGTCGATAAGGGAAACAAAAATACTATTATACAAAATAGTTGTTTAAATTTCCTAGAAAAATAATGATATAAAAAAATGGCGTCAAATAAACAAAAATTTATGCTATAAAATTTATTTCTTTTATTATTATTTAAATAAAAACATTTTAACTAAAAAAACTGTTATACAAAGTATTTGTTTTAATTTTCTAGAAAAATAATGATATCAAAAAATTATGCCAACTGAAAAAAAATTTATATTATACAATTTTTTTATTTTATTATTTCCAATATTAAGAAAAATTATATTTAATAAATCGCAATATATAATTAAAGTAGTACGGCGTATAGCTAAAATCAAGCGACGCGGTAGCGTCGCGACGCCAAGTATATAAAAAAAAACGTTTCAGCTTGTCAACGGTTTGCCTATGTTGTTGCCTATGTACAGGGGCCGCGACGCTACCAAGTAGCTTATCCGGAGTTTTACGTCTAATAAACTTTCGATTAAAATTCCTCAGGAACCAAGCCGTTAATCAAAAATCTAACGGCACTTTTCTTATACAATGTGGATGCAAGCTTTCGATTGCGACCAGTTTGAATAAGATTTGTGCAGTCAATTCTGAGGAATGATAATCGTATACCATAAATGTGACATTTTTCGTTTTCCATCATTATCATAAGGTTCAGTTTCAGACTCTCACGTACGTATGCTCGCACGCACACAGGCAAAGCGAGTTTGTCCCTCAAGGCACGTTTGCAGCGCTCATGTACGATTATTCGCTTGAGTGTGCAAATACGCCTTGAGAGACAATGTGTATGTGCGTGCATACGTATATGATACGTAATCAAGCGGTACGCAGTGATGCCAGAATTGAGACGCGAGCAACATGCAACCGAGGTGGAGGGGATAACACACAAGCGCAAACAGCGTACGTGAGCTCGGCGCTTCGGCTAGCTTCGGATAACAGAAGAGGACAGATGTACTGTTTTCTGTCTCCCTCCTTCCTACCGAGCCGGCAACGATACGGGCGACGAGCGACGAGCGACGGCCGACGGGCGATGTTGCTCGTTTCTCGATTCTTGATGCATGACAGCGTTAAATGTTTTTTTTACAGCCTATTAATGTGTTATATATTAAATGTTTTCTTTCAACCTTCTTCTTTAATATGTTTTAAATTAAATGATTTTTTACGCTTTTGATAATATATATTTATATCAGAGTTATAAGAGAGAGCATTATTAAATTAAAACAATACTCTGCTTTAATTTTTTTTTTGGTTTATGTATACTGCATATAAAAGTATTCGAGTAAAATACTCGAAGATTCAACATAATATTAAACATTTCATATTATACATACCGAAAAAAAAAATAATTTGATAGTAAAAAATGTTATTTTATTCGAGAAAACTATTTATTCGGTGAATTTTAATAACGTTTTTGTTTATTGTTAAATCTTTAAGTTTCTTAAGTATAATATATTTATTTAGTAAATATAATAAATATTAAATATATTTTTCTTATCAAAAACAATATCTAGATTATTAAAAAATATTATTTAAATGAAAAGAAATTATACAAAAATAAAAAATGAATATTGTTAGAACAAAGCAAATAATTTTTGTTAATAATATACTGAAAGAATAAAAATTAAATATATTTTTAAATTGGAGAAATAATATTTGCAATTGTAAATATATTTACAAAGCATTGGGGTTTAACTCAATAAAATAAATAATAAATTTTGGAAATAGTTACAAATTTCATTTATACAACTCGAGATATATAATTTATATGAGAATTAAACTCCTACTTTTTGTGCTTCAAACAAACAGTTTACAAATATTTATCGTGCTCAATTCAATCAGTTTAATATTCTGAATCTTGTGTTGGGCTTATATCAGATATAATCAGAAATTAAACTGATTGAACACTACTACGCTTTAAATCTTATATTACTAGCCAAACCTTGCAGACTTTATATCCATTTGTAAGAATGCGAGAAAATACATCATCTAACGAAGAAATTAGTAAATCGCTCACATATTTAAATGAAATGAATTGATTTTTAATAACAAAAAATCTAATTATCTAAAATACATATTTGATTAAATATTATATATTGATTAGTATTATGTATTTAGGATGGCTTTACATAATGAATGGTGCTTTTCCACACTACCCATGGGGTATCACCAATGGCGCGTTCGGTTTTTTAAAGTGGACCTTCGCGTTAAGCCCTATTATACCACTGTATGCTATATATTATATTGTACCTGAGGGCAAGAAGGATAAATGATAAAAATGTGGGGTAAAAATAATTAATCCCAGAATTATTTATATTTATTTTTTATTAATTTAAAATTTATTATTTTTTAATATTTAATATAAAAATTTTTCATAATGGTGAGGCCACTGCGGCCTCTGCCTCTGCCTCTTCCGCGGCCGCGGCTGCCTCCAGGGCCGCCTCTATCAGCCCGGCCACCTTCAGGGCCGCCTCTACCGGCCCGGCCGCCACGTACGCTCCATTCTCTGCCCCCTCGCTGGTTGTACCAGCGAGCTCGCGATTTACCGCTACCTCTTTTTTTTTTGTCTGAAAAATAAACATGTACATTGGTAAATAATAAATAAATTACATTAATCATGCATATAAATTGATAAGTTAATAAAAAATAATTTACCATTTTCATTATTTTGCGGTGGCTGCTGCTGCGGCGGCTGTTGCGGCTGTTGCGGCTGTGGCTGCTGCTCCTGCATTTGCTGCTGCTGCAGCAAATGTTGCAGCTGTTGCTGCAGTTGTTGCTGCATTTCCGCCAGCATTTTTTGCTGATGCAACAATTGTTGCATCAACTGCTGCATGCTGCCTCCTTCGTTTTGGAGCACGAATTGCCGCATTTCTTCATTAATTTCTTCTGCAAAATATAAAATATGTAAATAAAACTTCGATAAATAGATTATTATGTATAATTACAAAGAAGAAAGAAACTGAAACTGAAACTTTCTTAAACTTTTCTAACAGATACAAATAATAATGATTTAATTTACTACTTACGAGACATGATACGTTTTATCGCAGCGATGTTCCTCAGTGAACTGAAGCACTCGGCATTTTTTCATTTGTTTCGTACGCCGTGCATTTGTTTCATATGCTGCCTGTTGTTTCACGGCGCCTCTGTGAGATAATCTTGTTGCCTTGTACTCTTGTACTTGCGAGTCAACGTATTTTTTGATACGTGTCTTGTGAAATCTTGATATCTAAGAAGCTGAATCAATTCTGATTGTGAGTCCCTATTGTTTATTGTTTATCTTTTATTTTACTCATTCTTCTTTAATTCTTTGTTTCTGCCTATCTTTTGCTGTATATAAAAATGTGTGATGAATTAAAAAAAAAAATCTAAGCGAAGCTTTTCAGAAGCTTGGCTTAGTGATGATAGAATAAAATCTTGGATACGTAAAGTATCTTCTGATGATAGTTTTTATCATTGCATTATATGTAATAAAAATATTTATTTAAAACATGTGCAACACACATGTTTTAAGACATGCGGATTCTGCGTGCCACAAAAATAATATGAAAGAAAGTACATCATTATTATTAAATGCTGACAATAAGAGTTTAAATAAAAAATTAACAGAAAAACATAAGTTTAAACAACAATGGCTAGAGATCGAATTATTTAAGCCATGGCTACGCGAAGTGTCACATGACAAAAATTCGTTTTTTTTGCTCATTTTGTGATAAATCTATGGTTGGTGGTTTATCACAAATTTATCGTCACGCAGAATCAATAGCACACATAGAAATATGTAAAAATAATAAAACAGAAACAAAGAATACGGACGAAAGTATCAACATGACGGACGAATCACTTTTGTCATTTGAAGAGCGAAAGAAATCAGCAGAAATTCGATATGCTGCGTTAATTGCTGATAAGAATATTTCGCATCAAACGGCAAAAGAAATTCTTAGTTTTTTCCAAGAAGTAGGAAAAGATCCTAACGTATTGAAAAGTATGAGCATGGGTCGAACAAAATGTAAAAGTATAATTTCAAATGTATTGTGTCCGGTTGAGACGGCCCGTGTGGTTAACAGCATTCAAAATACGAAATTTACAATTTTTATTGACGAAACGTCTGATATTAGTAATGAAAAATGGATGACGTTTCATGTTCGATATGTTGATCCTGAAACATTAGATATTCGCACGCAATTAGTTAAATTAATTAATATTGATGCGAGAAATAGCAGCGCGGGAAAATTATTTAATGCATTCAAATGTGAAATGTGGAAATTAAACATTCCATTTTTAAATATCGTTGCCCTATCATGCGACAATGCGTCTGTCATGGTAGGAAAACATCTGTCGTCCAAAAAAAAGTTAGAAGAAGTTTGTAAAAATTTATTAACATTTTCATGTCCATGCCATTCCGCTGCATTGGCTGCATATGCTGCATGTGCAAAAATACCGGAATATTGTGAAGAATTTTTAAAAAAGATGGCGAATTATATTGGCAGTAGTCCCAAGCGTGCTGCTATTTATCAAGATTGTAGAGAATGTTTTCAGGAAACAAATCATAAAATTTGAAAATTGTCTGATACACGGTGGCTCTCTCGCCATTCATGTGTTGAAAGACATCTTGAGTTGTGGGATACTACCAAGCTTTTTTTGACCGAAATGGTCGTAAGTGAAAAATCAAAGTCAGGAGAAAATTTATTATCTATAATGCAAAATCCTGATGTAAAAGCATATTTGCTATTTTTAAAACATATTTTGAATTTTTTAAATTCTTTCAATGCATTTCTCCAAGCTCTGGAAACAAGAATTCATTTATTGCAACCAAAATCTGTAGAGCTTTTAATAACAATTTGTAAACACTTTTTGAAACCAGAGCTTCTAAAATATATATGTAATGATGATTTTAAATTTTCTGAAAAAGAAAACCAAAAATCTTTAAATAATATAAATGTAGGATTTGAATGTGAAGAATATCTCGAGAGTTTAATGAAAGAAGGACACGCAGACATAATTGGAAATGTTCGAGATAATTGTCTGCAATTTTACGTGACTGCTGCCGAGGAGATTAGTAAAAGACTGCCGATTAAAGATAAATTTTTATATAAATTAGAGGTTTTTCAATTAAACGCAGCATTATGTAGCATCGATAGAGAAACATCATTTAATGATGTTTCTTTTATCGCTCAAACCCTCGGTGGTTTTGACGAAAATGCATTAAAGAAAGAGTGGCATGCTTTACATCTCGATTTTACAATAGCAGAAAAAGAACATTTTTCTAAATTTAGAGATGTGGAAAGAAATTTTAAAACGTAAATATCCCAACCTGAAGTCTCTTTTGAATGCTATAAGATCACTTCCAAATTCAAATGCTGACCCAGAAAGAATGTTTTCTTTTCTATCTGATATAAAAACAAAAAAACGAAATAAACTTTCGCCCGCGTGTATAAATGCTATTTGTGTATTAAAATCAGCACTAAAAACGAGAAAACAAACTGTTCTACACATGGAGATTAATGAAAAGCATTTATCTCTCATGTCATCGGAAAAATTATATTCTACTTGTCCTAAGAAAATGAACAGTCTTACATTATATGCTGCTGACATTGATGACATTGCTGGTCCGTCATCGGTTAATGATATGTAATAATAATGTTGAAAATAAAATAAAAAGTATTTTGTCTTTAAAAGACATCACACTTGTAAAATACAAGTGTGTAAAAAATATCTTGTCTGTAAAAGACATCACACTTGTAAAAAACAAGTGTGTAAAAAATATCTTGTCTGTAAGAGACATCACATTTTTAAAATACAAGTGTGTAAAAAATATCTTGTCTATAAAAGACATCACACTTGTAAATGAAAGATACAATATAATATATAACATACAGTGGTATAATAGGGCTCCAGGCGAAGGTCCACTTTAAAAAACCGAACGCGCCATTGGTGATACACCATGGGTGGTGTGGAAAAGCACCATTCATTATGTAAAGCCATCCTAAATACATAATACTAATTAATATATAATATTTAATCAAATATGTATTTTAAATCATTAGATTTTTTGTTATTAAAAATCAATTCATTTCATTTAAATTTGTGAGCGATTTACTAATTTCTTCGATAGATGATGTATTTTCTCGCATTCTTACAAATAGATATAAAGTCTGCAAGGTTTGGCTAGTAATATAAGATTTAAAGCGTAGTAGTGTTCAATCAGTTTAATTTCTGATTATATATCT